>CAUYRH010057531.1:0-22700 GCA_963574655.1 Perodicticus potto
AGGGATGAGTCCAGGTGTCTCTTTACGTGCTGATTGGATACCTCGTCGGTGCCAGGAACGGGTGGGTGGTCGCTGAGCAGGAAAGGGCCGGTGCTAAGCAACCGGTGAGGGTGGTCAAGGGGGGCTGGTGCCAGGAACCAAAAGTTACAGAACTAACAATTACACTGCAAATTATACAGCAACCTGCAAAATGGAGTCCGTTAACCAAATGGCATCACATGGGCCCTTTCAGCTTCATAGGAGAAGGTTGAGGGGAAAGTAAAAGTGAGGTTTTTTTCCAAGGTGGCATGTTTTGGGGTAGCATTCCCTGAACCCTATTGATAAGAAGTTAGTTATGAGAGAGGATACCTGAGAAAAGTAAGGTCTGAAAGAACAAAAGCTTTCTCACAGGAGCCCCAAGGACACTCCTACAAAGTCCTCCCCATGGTGACTCAGCTCTTAGGAATTTGTAGAAACTTAACTTCCTGAGACCTTGATACAAATGCTTGCTTCTGCTTTTGTAAAAGCCCAAGCCTACCTTCTCTAGCTTGATTCAAACTGACTAATGAGAAGGATACCTGTGGAAAAGGAACTCTTGGCTGGAGGTAAAAGGGAAAGGACAAAGCCAGTCAGGGAGCTCAGCCATTTTTGGACTCTAGTCTGCCGTGGCTCTGCTGGCTGATATAAAGCCCTTCCTCTTTTAAACATGGATGTTTGTGTGTTTCTTTCTCTCCATCAGGCCTTATTTTCCTGAAACACTGCAATGTAATTTTGTAGTAAAAATTGGAATGTGATTTTGGCATTGAATTTCTCACTTTCTTCTTCTTTCTTCTTCTTCTTCCTTCCCTCCTTCAATGAGTATTTCTTGAACATTTCCTAAATGAAAAACACAGTTTCTCTAACCCCATGGAGCTTATTCTAGTGGGAGAATAAGGGGGAAATAGCAACAATTTCTGACATTGGTTAAATACAACTAAGAAAATTAAAATATGTAGTCCCAGTAATTTGGGGAGCTGAGGCAGAAGGATTGCTTGAGACCGGAGTGTAGCCTGGGCAATATAGTAAGACCTTGTCTCTACATAAATAAACAAACAAACACAAATTTAAAAAGAAAATAAAAACGATATGGTTAGACTAAAAGCCCTAACAAGAGGCAAGTTAAGGTATTATCTAAGAAAATAATATTTGAGCTGGAACTTGAAGATAAAAAAGAGCTACCACCATGGGCAACACAGTGAGATTCCATCTCCACAAAAAAAAAAAAAAAAAATCAGAAAAATTAGCCAGCCATGGTGATGGGCACCTGTAGTCCCATCTACTTGAGAGGCTGAGGCAAGAAGATTACTTGAGCCCAGAAGGCTGAATGACCATTGCACACTAGCCTGGGTGACAGAGTGAGATTCCATCTTTACAAAAGTAAATAAATTTTAAAAATTAAAAAAAAATAAGGAAAAGGGCCAGCTAGGAAGATGAGCTGAGAGAAGTTTGGGAGAGTTCATACTGCAAAATTTGAGTCAAAAAAGAGGGAAAGAAAGGAGAGCACAATGGCTAATGCAGAGCAATGGAAGGTTGCAGCAGCCTGGAGCAGGAAGCAGGAACGAGGAGGCTCTGCAAAGCCATTGAGGCTACAGTGAGAAGTTCAAATCATGTTCTAAAGGTTTTAAAGCTGGCATTATCTGATTTATTGTTTTAAAGGCTCATTATGGCTGTTCTTCTGAGATTGGAAATAGGTGGCTTGGTTAGAAGTTCCTGGTTAGGAGTTGCTATGTTTTTTTTTTTTTTCTTTATTTAATCTAATTTGTTTATTTAGGTAGAGGTGAAGGTCTCACCATGTTGCCCAGGCTGATCTCAAACTCCTGGCCTCAAGAGATCCTCCCATCTCACCCTCCCAAGATGCTGAGATTGTAGGCATAAGCCACTGCACCTGGCTACAGTTGCTATGGTTTGAACATGTCCCTCAAAAACCATATATTGGAAACTTAACCCTGAATGGAACAGTGTTGAGAAGTGGGGCCTATTGAGACATGATTAGGCTTAGAGGGTGGAGAGAATGGATTAACGGGTTCATTATAAAAGGGGAGATTTGGCTTCCTTTTACTCTCTCTCACTCTTTTTTTTGTTTTGTTTTGTTTTTTTGATACAGAGTCTCACTCTGTTGCCCAGGCTAGAGCATGTCACCCTAACTCACAGCAACCTCAAACTCCTGGGTTTAAGTAATCCTTCTGCCTCAGCCTCCCGAGTAACTGACATTATAGGCAACTGCCATGTACCTGGCTAATTTTTCTATTTTTACTAGAGATAGGGTCTCACTCTTCCTTAGGCTGGTCTGAAACTCCTGAATTCAAGCAGTCCTCTCACCTCAGTCTCCCAAAGTGCTAGGCTTACAGGCATGAGCCACGGCTCCCCATCCCTTTTACTCTTTTGCTCTCTCCCTTACCCTCTCTTTGCTTGTCTGTTGTGGATAACACAGCAAGAAAGCCCTCACCATATGCTGGCTTCTTGATCTTGGACTTCTCAGCCTCCAGAACTGTGAGCCATTAAATTTTTGTTCATTACAAATTATCCGTGTGTGGTATTCTGTTACAGCAGCACAAAACAAACTAAGACAGGAGGCAAGGAAAAGATGGTGATCTTGATAAAAATGGTAGCAATGGTGGTGAGAAGAAGATCCTAGATTTTTATGGATATGTCTGAAATGACTTGTTTATACATTAGCAGTGGGGACTGAGGGAAAGAGAGAAATCAAGGATGACTCTTAAGGGATTTTGGCTTAAGTTTCTGGGTTAGACTAATGCTGACATTTCCTGAGACAGGGAAGACAGGAGGACAGGAACTGTTTTAGATTTATTACCTTCGAAATACCTGTTAGCTCCCTCAGTGTCAAGCAGACAGGTGCCTACGTGAATCTGAAATGTGAGTGTATGAGCAGGAGATATACATTTGGGAATTATTAACACGTAGAAAGCATTTCAAGTCCTAGGAAAGGAAGGTGTCGTCTGGATGGAGAAAAGTGCAAGTCCTAGGCATTCTAATGTCTACAGATCAGACAGATCCAAAGGAGCTGGCCAAGTGTTTGGTCAGAGAAGCGGGAAGAAATCCAGAAAAGTGGATAGTGTTTTAAGACAGCATCAACTGTGTCGAAGACTGAGAGGATGAGCGTTTACTCTGTGACTCTGAGTAAATTGCTTCACCACTCTAAACACAAGCTCCTCATCTGTAAAATACGGACAAAAATAGTACCACACGCACAGTGTTCTTGGGTGTGTTAAAAACATAATGTGTATAATGTTCTATGTGTCTGGCATGTAATAAGTGATAAATGCTGGTGCTATTATTTGTCTATTACTCTTGAGTTCTGAAATCTATAAGGGGAAATATAAATTCATCAGGGGAAAAGGCATATATGTTTACTAGAAAAGTTCTGAATAATGGATATTCAATTTTATCACATCTTGCAGATCATTTGTTAATCTTTTTAATCTTTGTGTCTTTTTAGCTCTTCTGGACTCAGGGCTTAAGATATGAGAATTCCTTCTTCACTGGATAGTCAAAAGTTGCTATGACAACTGGCTGGAAATGAAAGTCCTCTGCTTTATTTATTTATCTGAGGGTGATGTGCTGCAGAAAGCGGGAAAGGAGGTTGCCACAAATGTTGCCTCCCAACCTTTAGAAAGAAGACACCCAAGGGCCACGTTTTCTCCCATCCCATCAGTGTACTGTATTATTTATATATAACCTACCTTCTTGTATTTCTACAAAATATTTGAGGTAGCAAATATTAAGACCCTTAAGAGTTGAGGCAGTTTAAAGAAAATAAGAGATTGACTACTATTTGGAGGAGGGTAATGCGTAATAATGTAACAATGTTATCAACCCTGTGCAACAAATTTAACTCCAAGTGTTTTGAAAGAAAAAAATAAAAGGAGAACCATGATTTAAGGAATTTTATGAAGTCTGCCTTAAGGTTATAAGCAGGTTCATTGGGAGAGAGAAACTTTTAAACTGATATATATGTTGCTACCCTACTAATAGTGGTCAATATTTGCATACTATTTTATAGTTTATAAAGCATTTTTATGCTTTGAAGAAGCTGGTATTACAACTATTGCCCCCATACCATACAATAGGTTAACACAGATAGGGAACTTGAATCATGAATCTTTTTTGTTTTTTCAAAGGCAGAGAAGCTTTCTTTTTAATTTTTATTTTTTCACGAGGGGGTCTTGCTTGTCTCCCAGGTTAGAAAAATCAGTGGCATGATTTTTGCTCACTGTAGCCTCACATTCCTGACCTTAAGTGATCTCTGCCTGAGCCTCTCAAATTGCTGGTTCTGCAGAGGTATGACCAGCTAAGAAAATCTTTCTTAATTGGTAGCCAATATATGTGTCTCATGAATCTTTTATTTCCAAAATCCTACTGTTTCTACTACACTGAGAGGCAATTTCCTTAATTACAATGTGTGTTTTTTTTTTTTTTTTTGAGACAGTCTCTTTCTCTTGCCCTGGGTTGAGTGCCATGGCATTATCATAGCTCACAGCTCAACCTCAAACTCTCAAGCTCCTCTTGCCTAAGCCTCCTGGGTAGCTGGAACTACAGGTGTCTGCCACAATGCCCAGCCATTGTTTTCTGTTTTTAGTAGAGATGGGGTCTCGCTCCTGCTCAGGCTGGTCTCAAACTCCTAAACTCAAGCAATCCACCCGACTCGGCCTCCTGGAGTGCTAGGATTTTAATCTCAGTTTTGGAAAAACATTGTGAAACCCAGCATTCACAAAAGTACATAAAATGTGTATCTAAATTTTAATAAATAACTGTAAAACTAACATCCCTGTAGCCACCACCGAAGTCCGGAACTAGAACAATGTTGGAACACTAGATAGAGTAGCAGTTCTCAGCCCTTTTGGTCTCCCGACTCTTTTATTATTTAAAAATTATCAAGGACCTCAATGGGCTACTATTTATATCACCTATATCTAGTAATTTTTTATTAGAAATTAAAACTAAGAAAAAGAAAATGTTAATTCACTTTAAAGAAGCAATAATGCATTTACTACATATTAGCTTAAATAATACTTTATAAAAATTAACTATTTGCAAAAAAAAATTAGTGAGAAGAGTGACACTTTTTTTTCCAAATTTCTTTAATATTTGGTTTAATAGAAGAAAACTAGATCCTCATATTTAATTCTGCACTCATTCTGTGGTATGTCGTTTGGTTAAAGTACATGAAGAAAATTTGGCCCCACACAGATAAGTAGTTGGAGAAGGAAAGGAGTATTTTAATGGCCTTTTCAGATAACTGTGCATATTCTTTGTACTACACCACAATTCCACAAGGGCCTGTTTTTTAAAGGTTAGTTGCAATGGGGTATTGCAAATCACAGTACTTTGCTACATTAAAATCGATTTGTCTATGTTGCCCTTCGAATGGCTTTGTCACCCATGTGTGACGTTGTAACGTTACATTCATTTGGAAAATACTGGTTCGCTGAGTTTTGCAGGTCCTCCAAATGTTGACACATTGCATTATACAATATCAAAAAATCCCATTCATTGCTCTCACTCCTCATCTTATCACAAAAGTCTTTAAATGTTGCTATGTCGTCAAGCTCATGGGTTACAAGTTTTCCCAATTTTCTTTTTTCACTTGAAAGCTAGGATTTTGTCACTGGCAACAAATATTGTCAGTTGTTTCCTTTTAAGTGACTGACTGACTTTATTTTTGAGAAAATGTCTCGCAAATACACTACTCTGAAAACTCTGAATAACTACAGTTTGCCAGTGTTCTTTGAAGTGAAAAGGGTGTTCTAGAAAGAAAATGACTAGTTGAACAATAAATTAATACACAAGAGCTTTTTCTTGAGATGACCATTGTACTGAGGGTGTCCAGCTGAAGTACTTTGTCCTCAAAGTGTGGTCTCCAGAGTGGCAGCAGCAGCATCACCGAGATAGGGACATGTTAAGAATAATAAATTGTTGGGTCCCACTCCAGATCTGTGAAATTGGGAACTCTGGGGGCAAGGACTAGTGGTCTGCGTTTTACAACCCTCCAGGAGATTCTGATTCCATCTGAGTTTGACAACCACCAGTTCAGCCTCAAAGTCATGGTTCTCAGTCTTGGTTGCAGATCAGAATCACCTGGGGAGTTTAAACTCTCCAGGGTCTGCTTATTCTTCATCAATTAAGTCAGAATCTTGGCAGGTATGACCCAGAATGACAGTATTTTTTAAAGTTCTCCTGATGATTCCTAAGTGTAGCCATTGCCTTAGGCAAGTGTTCTCAGACAGGTTTCAGCTATGTTCTTGTCTGGTACCAGACAGTTATCTATTGATAATGGAGCTCTCTGGCAAGTTCCAGAGTGCTAATAACCAGCCTGCTGCTGGGTAGAGAAAAATAAATGTGTTTTCAGAATCATTTTTCCATCCTGAATACTCAGGAAATCCCAAATAGTGAACAAGAAAATGTCCTAGCAGAACTCAAGAATCTTTCTCCTTAGTGATGCCTCTCCTTTAGGAAAGTGGAGATCCTGGCAAGTCTGGTGAGGTCTCTGCTCTGATCCCACAGCAGCCTCCCTTCAGCCACCAGGGCTTGCATTTTCCATGGTTTTCCTGTCTCTGCAGTTGTCTTAAGTTAGCAGTTCTCACCCTTACCAAACTCAATATTCCTATGTTATAATATTTTGATCACTCTTTGGCTATCCTCAAATGAAATACATATGTAATATAATCTGCTTACATACATCAATTAAAATACCAATATAATGCCCTAAGTATATTATAAAGGACAAATAAAATGACCTTAATTTATGATAAAAAGATATGGCAGGCTCGGCGCCTGTGGCTCAACGGGCTAAGGTGCCAGCCACATACATCTGAGCTGGCGGGTTCAAATCCAGCCGGGGCCCCGCCAAACAACAATGACAAATGCAACCAAAAAAATGGCCAGGTGTTGTGGCAGGCACCTGTGGTCCCAAGTTGGGAGGTGGAGGCAGGAGACTCGCTTGAGCCCAGGAATTGGAGGTTGCTGTGAGCTGTGATGCCATGGCACTCTATCCAGGGTAACAGCTTGAGGCACTGTCTCAAAAAAAAAAAAAAAAAAAAAAAAAAAGATATGGCAAAATGTCAATGTCTGGGAACAATATTCACAGACGTAGTGAAGTTGTCAGGTATTGGTATATGAATTTTATTTAAAAATATACTAGAAAGTATAGTATAGAAGTCCATGATTCCTCAGTACTCAGCTTTGACAATTGTCAACAGCCAATGTTTTTCATTCTTACCAATGCCGCTTAAAACTGTGGTCCTTGACCAGCAGTATCAGTGTTACCTGGAAGATTGTTAGAAATGCAAATGCATTGATTTTATTTCAGACCACTGAATCAGAATCTCTAAGGCAGGGCCCAGGAATCTGTGCTTTAACAATCTCTCCAGCTGATTTGTAGACATTCTGTAGTCTCATCTCTAGCTTCTCAGACGATTTTAAAGCAAATCCAAGATAGTACCTAGGTATTAGTTTATCCACAAATAATTACTTTAAAATATATAAATAGGCTGGGCATGGAAGTTCATGCCTGTACTCCTAGCACTCTGGGAGGCTGAGGCAGGTGGATCGCTTGAGCTCAGGAGTTTGACACTAGCCTGAGGAAGAGTGAGACCCCGACTCTATTAAAATTACAAAAACTAGCTGGGTGTTGCGGTGGGCACCTGTAGTCCCAGTTACTCGGGAGGCTGAGGCAAGAGGATAGCTTGAGCCCAGGAACTTGAGGTTGCTGTGAACTATAATGCCATGGCACTCTAGCCAAGGGCAACAGAGCGAGACTCTAAATAAATAAAATATGTAACTACAAACTGCTATTTCATATATCACCTAGTAAAAGTTTAACTTAATTCCTTTTTAAGTATTTTATTTTAATAGATTCAGGAGTATAAATTGATTTTTGTTACATGGAATGAATTGTATAGTGGTGAAGTCTAGGCTTTTAGTGTACCAATCACCTTCATAATGTACATTATACCCAAGAGGTAATTTTTCATCCCCCACCCTCCTCTTACCCTTCCGAGACTCTAATGTCCATTAAGTCACTCTGTATAATCATGCATATCCACAGCTTAGCTCCCTCTTATAAGTGAGAACATGAAGTTTTTTTTTTTCTTTGTTCCTAGGTTACTTAAGATAATGGCTTCCACTTCCCTCCAAGTTGCTGCAGAAGACATTTCATTATTTTTCATGGCCGAGTAGTATACCATGGTGTATGTGGGTATATGCTGTATTTTATTATAATTCCTTAATATCATCAAATACATAGAGATAAAATTTTTTTCTCAGATATTCTTAAATGTTTTGTAGTTGATTGCTTGAATCAGCTCAAATAAGGCCTGTACATTGCATTGGGTTGATTAGGTTGATATATCTCTTAAATCTCTTAGTCTATACTTATTTAAAAAAACTTTCTTTTTTGAGACAGAGTCTCTGTCGCCCTCAGTAGAGTGCTGTTGCATCACAGCTCACAGCAACCTCCAACTCTTAGACTTAAGCGATTCTCTTGCCTCAGCCTCCCAAGTAGGTGAGACTACAGGCACCTGCCACAACACCTGGCTATTTTTTGTTGTAGTTGTCACGACTGTTTTAGCTGGTTGGGGCCAGGTTTGAACCCACCACCCTTGGTATATGTGGCCAGTACCCTACCCACTGAGCCACAGGCATCGCCCTTTAAAAAATTTTTTTCCTGCCATTTATTTGTTGAAGAAAGTAGGTCATTTATCACACAGCTTCTCACGTTCAGGATCTTGCTGATTGTGTTCCTGTGTGTCATTTTGCCATGTTCTTTTCTCTGTGTTTACTGTTATCTGGCTGTTGATCTCTAGGGGTTTTTTTTGGGCAGGAATATTTCACAGATGGAGTGATGCCCTTCCTATTTTATCATAGCAGGAAGCACATCAATATCTGACTATTTCTCTTTTTCTGTTAAGGTTGATTAGTGTGTCAAGTGTTGAAAGCATGATCTGTCCTATATAAGTTTCCCATAACCCTTTTTTTAGCTAATGGGCTTAGCAGCCACTGGTAATCAAAGTTTAGGTCCAATCTTTCACTGAGATGCAAAAATGGTGATATTCTAATTTTTGCCATTTCTCTGAATGTATTACCTAAATATAAAGAACTTTCTCTTTTCAAGCATTTGAGTAGGAAATATAGTTTATACAGAAAAGGCAGAGTAAATGCTCAATTCCTTTATTAACTTAACTTCAAATAATGAATTTGCTAGCTATAATTTTTACTTTTGAATATCACCATACACTATGGATTTCAATATCTTTTGTATTTTAAATTCACTTTAGTCATCATTCAGAATGATGCTTACATTGCCTAATCTTTTCCAGATGGAGCTTCTTCAGGTTGGCTCTTGAGTTCTTCCAACACAACCTTAACAGTGTTTGATGCTTTCCTTTTTTGCAGGTATGAAAAGATATTTAAAGTTCATCTTGTACACCAACCCTGGAATCAACTATTTCTCAAAGGAGCTTTGGTTCCTTTTACTGGGAAATGATTTTTAGAGACCATAACCTAGGTGGTCAAGGGACTCACTGCTAAAGGACTGATTGCTGTTTAGTCCTTTTCACTGGAAAGAGCTAGGAAATACATATTTTAAAGAGAAAATTACATCTCAAACCATAAATAATTCCAATTTAAATTTTAGACTATAGGAATTCTAATTCTTTGATTTTATATTTGCATATCTTTCCTCTTACACCAAAATTCTTGGTTCCTAATGATATGTAACATAATCATTAATTTCCTTTATCCATATGTACATAAAATATTCTCAAGTTAATATCAGTATTATTAATAAAAATACAATAAAATTACTTTATGCTTATAAATATTTATAATAATATAGTTGTTTTCCCTTCCTTTCTTACGTAAATGGAATGTACTCTACTGTTCTGTAACCTTGTTTTTAACATTTTTTACTTAACAATATATCCTAGGATTATTCTATAACGATAGTTATACAATATTACTCATTCCTTTTCACAGCTGCATTGTACCCTACCGTGTGGATTATTATAATGAATTCAGACCAATCCTTCACTGATGTTTGAAATATGTCTTATGCTCTTATAAATATTGCCATAATTAATATCTTTGCATATTCACAATTGAGTATTTTTGTCATGATTTCTTTCTTTCCAGGATTGATTCCTAAAAGTAGCATTTTAGCTCAAAGATAAATGAACTTATAATTTTGTTAGCTATTGCCAGATTCCCCCTATAGAAACTGTATAGTTTTGTAGTTCTGCCAATAATGTCTGAGAATTCCACATGCTTAAAATTATAAAGGTTAGATTTTAAAGAAAACAAATATTCAAAGGAAATATTGTTGGTATTTTTCTTTATATTTTTATTTTTGAAATAAGGGTTGAGGAGGCATATTTTTATACATGTATGAGACAGGCATGAGTATAGACCCAGGCACACCCCTGGAGATTCAAATATTAGGGCACAAATATAGATACCAGCATACTGTACTGGTGATCCAAGTATCAGCCATGTTGCTGCCCTGTGAATTGAATGTAATTTTTCAAAATGGTAAAACAACTGGTAAAGTTCAAATAACACAAACTACAATTTTCTCTTAACTTACATGGTATTTGTATTTCTGAAAAATTCAGTTGATATTAAAACTGTACAAAATAGTTTTTAACTTAAAATAGATTGGACTTTTCAACACAGATAATTCCAAACAATGGTAAAGTTTTTGTTTTTTGAGACAGAGCCTCAAGCTATCACCCTGGGTAGAGTGCCATGGCATCACAGCTCACAGCAACCTCCAACTCCTGGGGTCAAGCAATTCTCCTGCCTCTGCCTCCCAAATAGCTGGGACTACAGGTGTCCGCCACAACGCCCGGCTCTTTTTTGTTGCAGCTGTTGTTGTTTGGCAGGCCCAGGCTGGATTTGAACCCACCAGCTCAGATGTGGCTGGCACCTTAGCCACTTGAGCCACAGGTGCCAAGCCAGTTTAATTTTTTTTTTAGCATACATGAGGGTCTGTCTGGAAATATGAAATTCATGAGGCACAGGGAAAATTATTTTGTGAGGACATCGTTATGGCAGCCATGGGAGTGTACTGTTCAGCTCTCCCTTCAAGAGAGAACATGTGGTGAGCTTGGACAGCCTCTTACTGAGATACTTTCAAGATTCACTGTAGGATTCATGCTGAGGACACACTTTTCCTGGGTTGTTTTCAGCCAATGACTGAGTATGGTGAAGACAGAACATTCTCGCCCAGCATGGGACCCCTCTAAGAGTCTTTGTTCTGGAGACTCCCCATAGGCCTCTTTCACAGAGCTGCACTGTGGTCTGAGGCTCTTCCTACTTGTTCTTTCCTTTCTTCATTTACAGGTGTCAGTCTGGAGGCTCTTCCTCCTACGGCTTTTGTCTCTCCTCTTTATTGTTCACTGGTATTTTCCCTAACAAATCACTTCAAAATCCAATTTTATTTTATGTTTGCTTTATGGAAGGCTTAAACTGACAGCTACTATTGGGAGTAACCTCAGACAGCAAAAGGTAACAGTTCAGGGAGTCTATCACTCACCAATCAACTGGCAGGGACGAGTCCATTCTGAATGGAAGTGAGGCACAGACAGTATTTGACTGTGAGGCACAGCTGCTGAAAATTACACTTTTGTTTTGTTTAAGGACTGTATTAATCCTTCTCTCTACTGTAATATATTATGAATAGATAGGGACTGTCTGGACCTCCTATAGCACATCTCATTAATATATCAATAATATGATGACTGAGCACTAAGAACAAGAGGTAGCTTTTATGCTAGGTGGCTTGGGAAAAAAATTGCAGTGTGGGGAACAAGAGCCTTGCCTGTATAATGATTTGGGCTTTTGAAATCACCAGGAGAGCAGTGTTTACAAGGACAATGGATTTGGCTGGTTATCACAAAATTGTATTGATGGTCTGCAGAGAGGAAATGAGAAACTGAGGGCGGTTTACAAACAGTTAAAGCTCAAGTGTGAGAACCAGGGGCCTCTCTTGGAGTTTACACAAAACTAGGACAAGTTGGTTGCTCTACTTTAGGGGTAAAATAAGCAGAAATTATGAGTTCTGCTTAATATCTACAATCAGAAGGTGACAAGAATGGAGGGCAGGAGGCTAAGGACAGTCATCTCAATAAAATGTCACAATCTGTTACTTAAGAATGTGAGCGAAATTTCAGATCTAGATTCCTAGGAAGACTCTGGAATATTGTAGCAAGTGTATAATGATCCTTCCTGTCATTCCCCAAAAGGACTTAGCATGTTTACTTCAGGTAGGCATTTACTCTGGGGAAAAGGGGGTACACCCAGTCATTTTAAGATTCTTTGGAACTAGGAACTGAGTTGACTTTGATAACTGGAGACCCAAATATCATCATGGCCCTCCTGTTAGGAGGCTTATGAGAGTGGTAATAGAGTCCTAACTAAAGTCTGGCTCACAGTGAATTCACTGGGTCTGCTGGTCCCTGAGTATATAATTATAATAGACCTCCTTGGCAGTTTAAGTATTAAGTCCTAGGACTCTTAGATAAGAGCTATCATAATGAGTTAGATCTACTGGAATTCTTTGAAATGGTCCCCCACCCCAGCAAATATAAAAAGTAAAAAATGATATTGTGTCCCAAGTGAAATAGTGGTAAGTACAACCAGTTTGGATCCTATAGAGCGAATATAGGCTATCATAGCCAGCTTAACGAAGTAGTGGTGATCTCATCTGAAGCTATGGTATCATTGGTAGGGGAGGTTAATAAGGTCTTAGGCACATGAATTTGGAGAAAACATTCTTTCATATTCCAATTAGAATGAGGATAAGAAACAGTTCACATTTACTTTGGAGGAGACAATATTTATTGCCAGTTGTGTTCAAGGACTATGTTAGTCTTTCCACCCTCTAATATAATACATCCTGAATAGATAAGGACTATTTAGACCTCCTGCAGAACATCTCACTGATATATCAATAATATGATAACTGACCAGGATGAACAAGATGGCTTTTATGTTAGAGGCCTTTATATGACATATGCATCCAGTGGGTAAGACAGAAATCCCAAGAAGATTCAAGGATCTGCCACTTTTGTAAAGTTTTTCAAGGTCCTGTAGTCAGTGGTCTGTGGAGATATCCTCTCTGGAGTAAAAGACAAATTTCTGCATCTCAAATCTCCTTCTATAATGAACCACAATGCCTGCTGGGCCTCCTTGGGTTCTGGAAACAATGAATCACACACCTACGAGTACTGCTCTGCTTCATCTCCTAGGTGACATGGAAGGTTGCCTGCTGTGCATACAGCCTGGAGAAGCAAAGGGCTCTATGGCACTTAGTTTGGAGTTTACAGCAAAGATGTAGGCCTTGGGTCTTGGGGCAAGACCATGCCATCTGCAGCAGATTTTATTCCTTTCAAGAAATAGCCATTGTGTATACTGGGCCTTAGTAGAGGCAGAAAGCTTGATCATGGGGTACCAAATTACCCTGTGTCCAGAAGTGACCATCATGAACTGAATCCTATTGGACATATTTTGTCATAAAGTTGATGGCCCAGCAGAATATTATCATAATACAGGAACAATGCATTTAGAATCAGACCCCAATAGGACCAAATGGTGTGAATAAATTGCATGAGCTAGTTGCTTGGCACCCACATCACCCGCCATGGTTGTACCAGAACCCCCTCCTTAGGCTGCAATGGCCATACAGGGGGTCATGCATAGTCACCTGAGGGAAGAGAAAAAAGCTTGAGCTTGATTTCTAAATGGGCTGGCTTGGTATTTGGGTAGAAGCTGAAAGTAGATGGCTATTCTTCACAGCCACATTTCACAGTGGCCCTAAAAGGCAGTGAAGAGAGAAAGTCTTCCTACTGGACAAAGCTTCTAGCAGTGTATCTAGTCATTCACTTTGTATGGATGGAGAAGTGACCTGTGGTGTGAATTTATACAGATTCCTAGGCAGTGGCCATTGTTCGGCTAGGTGTTCAGGATCCTGAAGGAAAAGACTGAAGACTACAGACAAGGATGTCTGGAGAAGAGGTATGTAGGTGGACATATGAGAGTGAGCACAAAAGTGGAGGATTTTTGTATCACATGTTCATGCTGACCAGAAAGCATCCACCATGGAAAAGAAACTGAACAACTCAGTAGACAAAAATATTCTACCAGTTGACATTAGCTATGCTGTGTCATAGTCCACTCCAGAACTGGCACAATGGTACGTGAATGGAATAGCCTTGTTTGCAGACATAGAGTCTACAGCATGAATTTCCACTTACCAAGGCCAATCTAGTTACTTGTCTTTGAACTTCTGCAACAGAGACCAACTCCAAGCCCCTGATATGGCACTATAACTTGAGGAGATTAAGCCAGCCATTTGATGGCAAGTCAGTAACACTGGGCCCTTTCCATTCTAGAGTGGCCAGCATTTCATCCTGACAGGGATAAGTAAGTATTTTGGCAAAGGGTCTTGCAAACCAAGCCTCAGCCCATATCACCATCCAGGGTCTTAAAGAAGGCCTGATCCACGGGTGCGGGATCCAACTCAACACAGTATCCAAATAGGAGACCTATTTAATAGTAAAAGTAATATGGATGTGAGCTCATGACCAAGGGATCTACTGGTTATACCACATAATGGCACCATCCAGAGTAGCCAGCCTGATAGAGCACTGGGCAATCTTCTGAAGGTGCAGCCGAAGTGCCAGTTCAGAGGCAATATTCTGTAAGGATGCAGAGCCATCCTTCAGGATGCAGTAAATATACTAAATACAGTAAAAGTCTAAAGGCACTATTCCCAACAAGAATTACATGGGTCCAGAAAAACAAAGGAAGCAAAAATAGCTCCACTTAATATAAGTTCTAATGACTCATTGGAACTTTGTGCTTCCTATACTCACAACTCTGGGCTTTAAAGATTTAGAAGTTCTGGTCTCCAAAGCAGGTACATTTTTGGCCAGGGAACACAAAGATTCCATTGCACAATAAGCTTTGGCTACTGTACGGGCATTTTGGACTCTTTCTGTCCAGGCACTGGCAGGCGAGAAGAGAAGTCCCCATCTTGGTAGGGGTAACTAACCTAGATCAACAGAAAGAGGAAGGGCTGGTCTTATACAGTGGACAGGGAAAATATGTGGACCCTAGGCAATCCACTTGGGAGCCTCTTAATGCTTAATTATAATTGTGGAAGGACATGTGCAGCAATCCCAGAGTGAGATGGGTATAATTACCAATGAATAAACATTTCTCATCAGGAATGAGTATTTGGGTCACACCCACCACTAAGAACTGTGGAAATGATAGCTGAAGAAAAGCGGAATTTCAAATGTGTAGTGGAAGAGGAGGAAGATGAGTAGCAGTTGTAGCCCTGAGACCAAATGAGTAACAGGGGGTATAGTTTGTCCCAATTATTCCCTTTGTCTAAGTTTTCCCTCAAGAAGAGAGGTTCAGAGGAAATTACAGAGGAGCCACTCCCAGAACATGGGAGGCTTAAGAGAGAACCTGCTGGAAAGACTAGAAAGGAAAAATAGGATTAAAGAAGTTACGAAGAAGACAAGAAATATAGATGCAAATGCTTATGAAGTTACAGAAATATCAGGAAATGATATTTATGAAGAAGATGAAGCAGATGACGAAGATGAAAGAACCAAAAAGGAATCCTTCAACAGAATATCTCCAGCAGCAATTAAAAATGGCTTTGGTTCAAGGTGCAAAGGTGCAAAATAAAAATAATGCCAAAAAGAAAGCCTCCCAAGCTGGCCTATTGAGAAGCAGCTGCTGGCCAAGTATATAAAGAAACTAATAAAGCATGAGTTAATGGTGATATGAATGTTTTCTAATAAAAAATGTTAGCAACATTTTTAACTCAGGCAAAGAGTTCTAGACCATCAACTAAAAATATGCTTAGCTGTGATGCTAAAACCATGAATGCAAATGAAGTCAACAATGAAGAGAGACCCTCAGAGTCTAAATGAGAAACCACAGGGGTGGATCTGTGATAAGATTATTGATACTGTAGACCAAGTAAAGCCGCCTCTGTTAAGTTCCAGTGTTATCCCTTTTTTTGCTGAAAAGCAAAATTTAAAAGAAGCTATGAAGTCACTCCAAAGTTTCCAAACGGCTTTTGAGGTCAAAAGAAGAAACCAGCTGCAACTCAATCAGAAATGTGAATACTTATGCAGCCTGGGAAGTTAACTCATCTTGTTTTCCATGCTGGTCTTGACTCCCAAGCCTCATGTCCCAAAACTTCTTATTCCATATCCAACTTAAACCTGGTTTTTAAAAAAAGAAGAGATAAAGGGAAAACATCAAAATAGTCACTTTAGCACGTCTCAGTAGATGTTCTTATTTATGTATATTACATTGTTCCTTTGGGACAACGTGCTCTGTCTTTGCCCAAGACTTTCGTAGAGCTGTGCCTATCTAATCCTCCTTCCTCTTCTCATGACATTGACATGGGTATCAGATCTGCATCATGATTAGCTGAGCACAGTGGCTTATGACTATCATCCCAACTATTTGGGAGGCTAAGGCAGGAAGATCACTTGAGCCCAGAAGTTTGGGGGTATAGTGACACCACCGCACTCTAGCCTGGGTGACAAAGTGAGATCTTGTCTCAGAAACAAAAAAAAAAAAAAAAAAAAAAAAAAAAGAAAGGATAATATATCTGCATCATAGTCTGAAGGCTTTCCCTGCTTGCTGTTTCCTCTCTCTTTTAACTGCCATTTCTTTTAATCTAGCTCCTAAATGTCTTTTTCTGTCTTGGTGTGATTCTACAAGGACCTAAGAGGTACACTAAAGTCCCCTGTATTGCAGGATGTCTAGCATACCTGGCCTTTCCCACAAATACTGATAGCACTATCCCCCCAATCTTGAGGCAACTAATGACACTTTCACTGACTTCTAAAATGCTTCTATTGGGAACCATTCAGAACATAATCATGGTTATAAGTAAGTGAGTAATAAATATGTAAGAGGCTATATAATAGCCTCAGAATTTAGAGAAAAATTTAGGAAATAATCACTTTCTGAAAGTGAAGAAAAAAATCAGTATATGATAGATAAAATTAGTCACCTGTATTAGTAACTCACCTTTGGAATTGACTGAATATACTTCCACAATCAGGTGCTTTCCAAGTTTCTATCAAGTCACATGGATACAGTCTTAGGAAGACATTCTTCGAATGTGGAGGTATTATGACATAGTCACTAGTAGATAGCATTGCCTAAAAAAGATTGTAGAATTTTAATTGTTGTTCAATGAGTTTGTAGCAGAGATCATTTTTCACTTTAATTCAATAAATATTCATTTCATACATTTGTTGATTGATTGTAAATCAACTAGTGGGGGAGGCTGCAAAAAACTTAGCTATTACAATGGTTTGTGGCCCTCTAAACAGCCATAGCACACAAACAGACATACAGTATACCTGTGGCTTAAAATTTCACAGGGGTTCAAGGGGAGGAAAGCAATTAGGAAAAATTCTCTAAAATGGCTCCTTTGGGGGTCAATTACGAAAATAAGGCTGAGAAAGCTGGTCAAGAGGAAGAAAACAAGAGAAAAAAGAAAGAGGATGAAAGAAAGCAGGAGGGAAAAGATAAGTAGAATGATGAAAGAGAAATAGGAAAGGAGGAGATAAGAGAAAAGGAGAAGGTATGTGAAATTTTAGGACAAAAATAGTTTTGTCTACCACTGAGCCATATGACATATAACTTTTTTTCCTTGAGACATTCTGAAATACAAGCTTATTCCTCTTACATTATTTATGGCTCTGGCAACAAAGTATTAAATGAAAAGCAATACTGGAACGCCTGTTTTTAAAGAATTCCTATATCTTAAAGCATTCTATTTCTTGCTCAAATACTCCAAATTTCCTCACTTTTTCTCATTTAAAATGTAAACTTCTATAACAGTTTCCTTATTTGAGTTGCTAAAGATCCCATATTCCACTTACCTGTAATACAAATTTTGTTAACTTCAGAATATTTAAGCCTTTAATTTCATAGCAATTATTTATCTTATTTATCTGCCATAGTAGACTGGCCTATTTGTTATTGTTTGAGAGCTCATTAAGTTTTTCTGAAGTTTGGATTTATACCTCAGGACCTTCTCTTTGTTCTGAAACTGGGTGCACCAACCTTCTGATTATTAATCAAGACTTCTTGGGTATCTTGGTATCAGGAAGGGAGCGACCTTCCTAGCAAACATTAGTACTTCAGTGAATGGAAAGTTATAATTTCTATACACATTTTAAAATGTCTTATTGTGGTATAATTAACATAGAATGAAATATACATATCTTAGATATTCGATTTGATGAGTTTTGACAATTGTGTATGTATCTTGTATAATTACCACCTGGAACAAAATATAGGACCTTTTTCATCACTTAAGAAAGTTCCCTTGGATTCCTTCCTATCATTGTCTCCTATACGTATTTTGGGTTTTCTAAAACCAGATTCGTATTGCCTTTCTTAATAGAGCCATTCAGGATGTACTATGTTGTGCCTGGCTTCTTCTGTTTATGAAAATATTTGTGAGGGGTTGGGTGTGGCAACTTTGGCCTGTAATCTCAGCACTCTGGGAGGCCAAGGTGGGTAGATTGCTTGAGTTCAGGAGTTTGAGACCAGCCTGATTAAAAGCAAGACCCTGTCTCTAAAAAAAAATCTAGGCGTTGTGGCAGGTGACTGTAGTCCTAGCTACCTGGGAGGCTGAGGCAAGAGGATCTCTTGAGCCCAAGAATTTGAAGTTGCTGTGAGCTACAATGCCATGGCACTCTACCCAGGGTGACTAAATGAGACTCTGTCTAAAAAAACACCCCCAAACCAAAATATCTGTGAGACTTATCTATGTTGTCAGCAGTTTGTTGCATTTTATTGCTGAGTTGTATTTCATTGTATAAATATATAATAATTTTTAAATTTGCATCCCTGTTGATATATATTTAGATTGTTTACAGGTCTGGGTTATTATGAATAAGGTTGTTCTAAACATTCTTTGTATACATTTTCTTATGAACTTGTATTTTCATTTCTCTGGGGTAAGGAAGTGAAATTGATGGGCCATGAATGATGTAGATGAATACAACTATAAAGAAATTGCCAGGCAGTTTTCCAAAGTACTATATGCTCACATTGGGAAAGTATAAGTTCCAGCAACTTCATATCTTCACTAAAATTTAGGTTGCTAGACTTTTTGATTTTAGCCCTGTGGAGTGTGTGTGAAATAGAAGGAATCCATTATGACTTTAATTTGCATTCCCTTGATGACTGAAGATATTAAGCACTTTTTTCCTCCATTACTTTTTATGTTAAAATACACGTAACATCAAATTTACATTTTGACCATTTTTAAGTGTATAGTTCAGTGGCATTAAATATAGTACATTCATGATGATGTGCAATCATTACCACCATCTATCTCGAGAACTCTTTGCATCTTATATAAATCTGAAACTCTATAGCTATTAAGCAGTAACTCTCCAGTTCTCCCTTGCCCTGGTCCCTGGCAACCACCATTCTGTCTGTCTCTATAATTTTGAGTACTCAAGGCACCTCAGATAAATGGAATCATACAATATTTTTCTTTTTCTGACAGGTTTATATTGCATAGCATAATGTCCTCAAGGTTCATAGATGTTGTAACATAGGTCAGAATTTCCTTCCTTTGTTAGGTTGAATAGTATTTCTTTGTATTTATATATCACATTTTGCTTATCCATTCATCTGTGGATGGACACTTGGGTTGCTTCCACATTTTAGCCATTGTGAATAATGCTACTATGAACATGAGTGTGCAAATATGTCTTTAAGACCCTGTTTTCAATTCTTTTGGGTATATACTCATAAGTGGAATTGCTAGATCATATGATAATTCTATTTTAAATTTGAGGAGCTGCCATACTGTTTTCTACAGTGGCTATATCATTTTCATTTCCAGCAACAATGCACAAAGTCTCCGATTTCCTTATATCCCTACCAAGAATTTTTTTTTCCTTTTTGAGATAGGGCCTTGCTCTGTTGCCCAGGCTAGAATGCAAGAATGCAATGGCTTCATCTAGCTCACTGCAACCTCAAAGTCCTGCTTTAGCTTCCTGAGTAGCTGAGACTACAGGTGCATACCACTATGCCTGGATTCTTTTTTTGTTTTTTGAGACAGAGTCTCATTCTGTTGCCCAGGCTAGAGTGCTGTGGCATCAGCTTAGCTCACAGCAACCTCAAACTCCTGAGCTCAAGTGATCTTTCTGCCTCAGCTTCCCAAGTAGCTGGAACTATAGGCACTTGCCACAATGCCTGGCTATTTTTTTTCTATTTTTAGTTGAAATAGGGTCTTGCTCTTTCTCAGTTTGGTCTCCAACTCCTGAGCTCAAGGGGTCCTCCTGCCTCGGCCTCCCAGAGTGCTAGGATTATAGGAGTGAGCCATTGTGCCCAGCTCTATGCCTAGCTAATTTTATAATTTTTTGTAGAGAGAACAGTTTCATTATTGCACAGGTTAGTCTTAAACTCCTGGTCTTAAGTGATTCTACCACCTCCACCTCCCCAAATTCTTGGATTACAGGTGTAAGCCACCATGCCTAGCTTTTTCCTTTTTTTTTTTTTTTAAATAGTAGCCATCCTAATGAGTGTAAGATAGTATCTGATTATAGTTTTGATTTGTATTTCCCTAATAATGAGTGATGTTGATCCTCTACTCATGTGCTTATTGACTATTTGTGTATTTTCTTTGAAAGAATGCCTATTGAAGTCTTTTGCCCATTTTAAAATTGTATTATTTGTATTGTTGAGTTTCAGGAGCTATCTATATATAGATATTAATCCCATATCAGTTTGCAAATATTTTCTCCCATTCTATGGGTTGCCTTTTTACATTTTGATGTACAAAATTTTTAAATTCTCATGAAGTCAAATATGTCCATTTTCTTTCGTTGCCTACGCTTTTGATATCATGTCCAGGAAATCATTGTCAAATCCAATGCTATAAAGTTTTTTTTTTTAAGAGAGAGTCTCACTTTGTTGCCCTTGGTAGAGTGCCGTGGCGTTGTAACTCACAGCAACCTTCAACCCTGGGCTTAGGCAGTTCTCTTGCCTCAGCCTCCCAAGTAGCTGGAACTACAGGTGCCCACCACAACGCCTGGCTATTTTTTGTTGCAGTTTGGCCAGGGCCAGGTTTGAACACATCACCCTTGATATATGGGGCCAGCACCCTACTCACTGAGCCACAGGCACTGCCCCAATGCTATAAAGTTTTTACCCTATGCTTTCTTCTAAGAGTTCTATACCTGTAAGTTTTGCATTTAGATCTTTGATCCATTATGTGTTAATTTTTGTATACAGTGTTAGGTAAGGGTCCAACTTCATTCTTTTGCATGTGGAGATCCAGTTTTCCCAGTATTATTAGTTGAAAAGACTGTCCTTTCCCCATTGAATGGTCTTGGCATCCTTGCCAAACTTTCTGGGCTTTCTGTTTCATTGGTTTACATGTCTGTCTTCATGCTGGTACCACACTGTTAATCACTGTAGGTTTATAGTAAATTTCTGAAATCAGGAAGTATCAGTCCTCCATCTTTGTTCTTCTTTTACAAGTATTTTTGGCTTTTTGGGTTCTCTTGAGATTCCATGTGAATTTTAGGATGTTTTTCTAGTTCTACAAAAATGTCACTGGTATTTAAGAGGGACTGCATTAAATCTATACATCACTTTGTGTAATATTGACATCTTTATTTATTTATTTATTTTTACAGTTTTTGGCCAGGGCCAGGTTTGAACCTGTCAGTCCTGGTATATGGGGCTGACATCCTACTCCTTGAGCCACAGGATGGACTATGTTTCTATTTATGTCTTCTTAAAGTTTTTCAGCAATGTTTTATAGTTTGCATTGTGTAAGTCTTTTACCACCTTGATTAATTCCCTTTTTTTTTCCCACCAATAGGATTCTTTGTCATTATCAAAAGCCTGAATTTTAGAAAGATTCTTGGACTGGTGGTTCATATTCATCAGCTCATTCAACTTTAGCACCTGTCTCGTCCCCAGTAGCTTTTCCAGAACTACTACCTTCACCATGAAGCTCCATGAGTTTTCCCAATTCAAACTTGGGTTTCTTCAGCATTTTTACTTTTCTAATGAAGACATCATGGAGAGGATAAATAGATTGGCATGCCTTTTCTATGTCTTTTCCAATGCTATCTAGAATCAGTTTATTGCCAACTTCTTTCAAGTCATTCGTCTGCACCTCTCTGGTCACGATTTCCATCATTTTCTTCCAGATTTGGCGAACCTGTTGGTGCTGGACTTAAGAGGTCTTCCGTATCTGATTGTTGCATTTTTTAGTAAAACCAACACAGAACAGATGAAGAAAATAACCATTGGTAGTCTTAACATAACATGAGCTTCAATCATAGTCTGCCATTTTTTAACCATAGAACACATTTTGTCATGGGTAAGACCTGTGCCATGGAAGTTAGTCAGGCAGTTTTTGCCCTGAACATCTTCAGTTATCAGCTTGAATTTTCTAAATGCAACTTCATCGTTCTGCAGATCAGCAAGACTCACTTCAAACACACAACCTTTGAGGCCATCAGATGCAATTTTGGTTCCTTGAGTCCTGGTGACTAGTGTTTTCCCAATATTTCTTATATTGAACATAGCAGGGGCCTCCACATCATACCAATCTTTCTTAGAAAATGGATCAACCA
>CAUYRH010057532.1:0-46211 GCA_963574655.1 Perodicticus potto
ACTTTGTTAAAAAGAAATATTTTCCAGCTCCATCCATGTAAACATGAAAGAGGTAAAGTCTCCATCTTTCTTTAAGGCTGCATAGTATTCCATGGTATACATGTACCACAATTTATTAATCCATTCGTGGGTCGATGGGCACTTGGGCTTCTTCCATGACTTAGCGATTATGAATTGGGCTGCAATAAACATTCTGGTACAGATGTCTTTGTTATAATGTGATTTTTGGTCCTCTGGGTATATACCTAGTAAAGGAATTATAGGATCGAATGGCAGTTCTATTTTTAGATCTCTAAGTATTCTCCAAACATCCTTCCAAAAGGATCGTATTAGTTTGCATTCCCACCAGCAGTGTAGAAGTGTTCCCTTTTCTCCACATCCATGTCTTCATACAATAACTAAGAATGTTAAACAGTTTGATGAAAATATTTCAGATTGTAGATGAAACCAGCACATTGTACCCCTTGATTGCACTAAAGTACACAGCTATGATTTAATAATAAAAAACAATAAAATAAAATAAAAGTCAGCATCAACAACAAAAAACTTTAAAGTACTGTTTATTACTTAGAACAATGTTCTTCATTTTAGCTTTTCAGGGCCATTGTTAGGTAATGGCGAGTATATATAAATTTGTTTTCTATAATAAATTTCTAGATTTTAAATATATATATATATATAATATATATAAACCCTTTAGAAATTACTTTAACAGTGTCACAAGGTAAATATAAACTATTAGCCTTGTTTTACAAGAAAGGCTGTGACAGCAAGTCCCTAACAGAGGTGTTGGGCTACTGTTAGTTCCAAGACTCAACTGTTAACTTATCCCTCCCTGTTCAGAAATTTCCATTATGATTAATACACAAAAATAGATTTAAAAAGGGCAAGATCTCTGTTTAGTTAGAAACGAGTTTTGGGGGCAGCATTTTGCATACCCCTTGTGTGACATAATGAAGTTAACTCTCCCCCCAACCATGATGCTTCCAGTACTACAATCTCATCTTCATTTATTAAGCACCAACTGTGTACTGAGCACTATGCCAGCCACTATAAGTACCATTTCCTTTAAGCCTCAGTGCAACTTCAAGGTCATTACTCTTACATGAGTCTTTATAGGATATTGGCGAGAGGTCAATATCATTTATGTTTTAGGTTTAGTATACAGAGCACATAAGGATTTGAGAATGCAGGCAAATAGTAAATCTCCAAACAATTGGTAGATAATTGGATTGTGGCTTATTTAAGGAAGAGGCAAACTAACATTGTATTTGTCTGATTATCCAGTTATGTTCTAGATCAAGACTTGTTAATCTGGTCACTCAGAGCCTTACCGGGTTAAACAGAAGTTTTTTCAGAGATAGCCACCTGATGTGACAGGATAGACTTTTATACAGAGAATCATAGGCTGCTAGGTGTGGAAGGAGCCTTTGATAGCTCCCGGCTCGATGGGCACGATCAGAAGCAGGGCTGGGGAGTTTCTGGATGATATAGGAAGATCTGTCACACGTCTGGCAAATGCGCTGGCAGCAAGGGAGAGAAAGCTGTGGGAAGGGGTTTGCAGAGACCGGCTTGGCTTAGAGGGGAGGTAAGACTCCGGGACTGGTGCAGAGGCAGAGATGGGCGACAGCCTCAGTCCCTATTCCAGAGCTTTCTTTCCATGTGGCATCAAAGGATCGAGAATGCACAGTCAGGAAGGCTGGGATCCGAGGCTCCCTGCCCCTCTGGATCTTAGCTGGGTCACTGTGGCCTCAACCAGGGTGTCCGAATTCCAACATCCCCCGCTGGAGTCGGGCTCTGCTGGTCCTCACGCTCCTGCCATTGAGTCATCAGAGGGATTTGAGAATGCAGAAAATGGGAGCTGGGGAGCAGAATCATCCTGGCTAAGGCCCTGCAGCTGGTGAGAAGCAAAGCTGAGCCCGGATCCTGGCCCTCCTGACTCTCTTTTTGAGCTGTTTTCTGTCTTTTGCTATTGTCTTCTTTCCAGATTTCAATTGTCTTAAGCGAGAACTTTTCTACACAAAAAGATTAACAATACTATTTTTGCAACTCTGGGATAACAGGGGGAATATAAAGTTGGATGGAGCATTCCTTGTCCATGTGGTATCACCAGCACTTGAGCAACAGTTCTATTTGGTAAGCACCAACTGTATAGTGCCTGTGCAGTAATGACCCTTACTCTGAGGTAGTTATTCTTACATGAACGCGCTGATCGCTGATGGTTAGAGAAAAGACACCACTGTGGATAGGACTCATTCAACAGCTCTCGTGAACTTGACTTCTGCACAGTCTATTCCCTGACACTGAAATCTGTTTATTAGTTCTGTCCTCCATAGCCTGAAGTATGGAAAGAATGTGAATTTTGGAACCTGCCTCTCACTTGCTGTGTTAATTTGGGCAAATTCCTTAACCTCTCTGATGTTCAGTTCCCATTGTGGATGTAACACTTTCTGCCTGGCAAGGTTGATATGATATATGTAAGGAACCCTAACCCAGATCCTGCCTGTAATAAACACTCAAAAACTCCTAGCTGTTGTATCGTTGTATCGTTATGTTGTATCATTAGGGTGTATCCTTGTATCATTATGTTGTATTGTTACGTTGTATTGTTACGTCTGTTAAGAATAGTTTTTATCTACTCAGTGTCTAGAAAATGTGTAAAGCTTAAATTGAATCCATTCAAAAATCATAACATTAGCAACATTCATTGAATACTTTCTATACTTTGGGCACTGTTCTATAAATAATAATCTGTGTTATGTCATTTAATCCTCACACCTTCTGCCACCTATATCACATCATTATGAGGACCAGTGATTAAATACAGTCCTCAACCACGGAACAATGTGGTCAACAGCAGACCACATATACGATGGTGGGCCCATAAGATTATAATGCAGTTGAAAAGTTCCTATGGCCTAGGCAGCACCCGTAGCTCAGTGGGTACGGTGCTGGCCACATACACTGAGGCTGGCAGGTTCGAATACGGCCTGGGCCAGCTAACAGCAATGAAAACTACAACAACAACAAAAATATAGCTGGGTGTTGTGGTGGGCACCTGTAGTCCCAGCTACTTGAGAGGCTGAGGTAAGAGAATCACTTAAGCCCGAGAGTTTGAGGTTGCTGTGAGCTGTGATTGATGCCACGACACTCTACTGAGGGCGACATAGAGAGACTCTGTCTCAAAAAAAAAAAAAAAAAAATTCCTGTGTCCTGATGATGTCATCATGTGTTGTAACATTATAATGTACTTAAAAAAATAATAAATTCAAAATAGCCTAAGGGTACAGTGTTTATAGTCCACAGTAGTGTACAGTAATGTCCTTGGCCCTCACATTCACTCACCATTCACTCACTGACTTACCCAGAGCAATTCCAGTCCTGCCAGCTCCATTCATAATAATATCCTATGTCCTATGGGTCCACCATTCTGTATCTTTTATCTGTATTTTTGCAGCACTTTTTCTGTGTTTCTATATCTTTGGATACACGAATCCTTACATTGTGTTACCGTTGCCCACAGTATCCAGTGCAGCAATGAGCTGCCGAGCTTTGTAAGGAGGTAGCACCAGGCTCCCCCAGGAGCCCGAGTGTGTCACAGGCTAGCCCATCCAGGTTTGCAACAATCGCCTAATGACACATTTTTCAGCACACATCCCCCACATTAAGTGACATACAAACATGCTTATGAGTATTTAGAATAATTTCTGGGATATAACATAGGCAGTCCCCAGGTTACAAACAGCACAGTTTCTGTAGGTTTGAAATGTGTGTAAGTAAGAACATGTACATTTGCCTATTACCTGCAATAGCCTCTGCCTGTCTGAGTGTGAGTTGTACATAAGTCCGATGTTTGTACTGCTGTTTGGATGTGCGAGTCATTTGTCAGCCAGATGTTTGTTACTTGGAGTCTGCCTGTAACTACTCTATGTGTTTTTCCAAATGAAAAAAGATCAATACCGTTATCTCTCCCATTTAACACACGGAAGGGGTTACACGATGACAGAGATTTAGTCATTTGGCCAAAGTCATAGGGTAAGGTGGTGAAGCTGGTCCCCACACTTAAGTGCCAAGCAGACTGTGCTGGTTTTTTTAAACCACAGGTCAGACCCCACGGTGGAAACGAGGGGTAGCTCACCTGTTGTTATTCTGCTGTTCCCTTTTCCCTTCCTTGTGTTCGATCTTGATTTCTTCTAGGAACCTAATATTCCGTTCTCTGTGCTGTTCCCTCTTACCTTCCTTGCGTTAGATCTTGATTTCTTCTAGGAATCGAATATTCTGTTCTCTCTGCTGTTCCCTCTTCCCTTCCTTGCATTAGACCTTGATTTCTTCTAGGAACCTAATATTCCATTCTCTCTCTCTCCCTTTGCGTCCGCTTGGGTGGTCCTTTGTTTCTGCAGAGAGCAACCCAATGACAAAGGTCCCTTTCCTCTTTCTGATCACATGGAGGCCTTGTAAAGTCACTAAGAGACCTGCAGTCAGCACGACCCCATCTCCATCATCTACACTGTACAAGTGCCTGGTGTAGGTCGACTAAGATCATAAATAGTCCTGCCTTTGTTTTCCCCTCCTGTGAGTTTCCCAGAATGTTCCTAATTCCCGCTTCGCAGCTGGCAAGAGGCAGAGCCGAGCCCAGAACCCCGGAGTCCCAAGAAACACATTCCGGAAAGTGCGTTACATAATTAACACTGGCGAGACCGGAGGACACATGTTACCTCTTAGCAGCTGTGTCCAGACAGCCAGGCCTGGCGACAGAATGTGCCCTTGTCATTAGCGCAGACATTCCCTTTCTTTGTCAATAATCCATATTCCGTGTGTTTGCGCAAAGGGCCACGATTGTGTTCTGAGTCTGTTATTTCGATCCCAGTGATAAGAAAATCGCTATCGTTTGAACCCACAGCTTCGGGGTCTGCTTTGCCTTTTAAGTTTTTAAACACAAGCGGGATGGAAAACACATTGCGTGTCCCTCGGGGACTATTTAAAATGTAAAGTATAAATATTTCTCCTTTCAATGTACTTAATTTAGCGAGCCTGGATCTGGCTCATGTCTTTTCAATCATCACACTGACAACTGTGTTTGCGAGCCCTTCATTTAGCTGAGCCGAAAGGAGCCGGGGAAGCGAAAATCAGCACTTCAGCCTTTTCTGCAGGGCCCCGCCGGTGCAGGAAGGGTGCCAAGCCTCTCTTGGTCACATAAAGCCTTTCAGATAAGGTTCACTCCGCAGCAGGCCCTGCCTCGTGTTAGTGTTTTATGGTGACAGATAGGCTGGCTTTGAGGCCCCAGCTGCAATGAATCTATGGTGAAGAAAAGTGAACAGAAATGTCAGCCGGCCAGGGGGCGTCCCCGCGTCACCCCTGGACCCAGGAACGTGGCCTATCATTGCCTTGTTAGAGCCAATGTCATTCCACCCACTTCTTCCCTACCCCTAACTGGAGGGTTTAAGAATTTATGCACCTAAGAAAAAAAAAATAAAAAGAAAATTTCTGAAACTAAGTGTAGAGGGGAGGAGCGATGGAGACTGGTTGGTTCAGGAGCATAAAAATGTGCTCAGACAGAAGGAATAAGATCTCGTGTTCAGAAGCACAATAGGGGACTCCAGTTAACAATAATTGAGTGTGTATTTCAAAATGACTGAAAAAGTGGATTTGGAGTGTTCCCAGCAGGAGGGAATGATAAACGCGGAGGTGACGGATATCCCAGTTTGATCATCACACGTGGTTCAGGGTATCACAAGTCCCTCATAAGTATGCCTAACTATTGGTGTTGATAAAAATTAAAAAACCGGCTGGGCGCGGTGACTCAGCCTGTAATCCTAGCACTCTGGGAGGCTGATGTGGGTAGATGACTTGAGCTCAGGAGTTCAAGATCAGCCTGAACAGGAGCGAGACCCGGTCTCTACTGAATCTAGAAAAACTAGCCGGGTGTTGTGGTGGGCACCCACAGTCCCAGCTACCAGGGAGGCTGAGGCAAGAGGACGCGCAAGCCAAAGACTTTGACATTGCTGTGAGCTGCGATGCCACGGCACTCTACCCAGGGCAACGGAGTGGGACTCTGTCTCAAAAAAAGAAAACTTACAAAACAAGGAATTTCTGAACGAAAGAGGAAAAACAGAGAAGTGGCCTCTGCCTCTTCCATCCTCCTTTTCCACCAAATTCAATGATAGTCTTCAGGTAAGACTGAGACACCATTCTTGTCTCACGTGTCCCCATATTCAGACATCTGTATGTCCCTTCTGCCCTGTAATTTAGGACCCAGGACATGTGGGGTCAGGGGACAGAGGGCACTGGGCTCTCGGACTCAATTCCCTGGATGAAGCACTAAATCGTGGTGCTTGTGGCTCTGAGCGGGTGTGATTTTCCACAAGTTCTTTTGCCAAGTCTTCTTTCGTTTGGAAAGAAAATTAAACGTTAAAAGAAACTTTATTGGGTGAAGGAAAAATACATCTTTGTTAAGACAAGGGAAGCTTAGTACTCCAGGGACAGCTGTGGCAGGAAGGTGGCTTCTAAGACTCCCTGCTGTGAAAACCTTTCCCCTAAGCAAAAATTTCACAGGGAAGTTCCACCTTAAAAGAGATTCTCTGGTTAAAGTGGGGTGGGAGGACTTCTGGGGTACCTATGAATGGCTCTTCTACTCTCTGGCCCCAGGAATCTACTCAGGATATTTCATATAAATAGAATTATACAGTATTTTTCCTTTGACGTCTGGAATATTCCACTTAACATAGTTTTGCAAGACTCATCCATGTTGGGGAATAGATGGGCATTTTGTTCTTTTTTATATCCAAATAATACCTCATTCATCCATTTATCTGTTGACGGTCACATGGGTAGCTTCCACCTGTTGGCTATTGGAACTGGGCTTCAGTGTCAGAGCATGAAGGGCTATTTGAGTTCCTACTCATAGTCTTTTCACTACATACTATACTTAGGAGTAAGTTGTTATGTTATATGGAAAATACTGTGTTTCATTTTGTGCAGAACTGCTGAACTCTTTTCCACAGTAGCTGTACCACTTTACACTCCCACCAGCAAGGTAGGAGGTTTTCAATTTCTGAATATCCTCACCAATACTTCCTACTTTCTGCTTTTTGTTTATTAATACACTCATCCTAATAGCTGTGAAATTCGATGTTATTGTGATTTTGATTGGCATTGCCCTAGTGACCAAGGATGCCAAGCACCTTCTCGTGTGCTTAGTGGCCACTCACGGATCTTCTTTACAGAAATAGCTATTCAAGTCGTTTGCTTCCTTTTTGAAAAATAGACTTTATTTTTTTTTTAGGGCAGTTCATGGCAAAATTAAGTGGAAAGTCCAGAGATTTCCCATATATTGCCTGCCTCCATTCATGAATAGCCTCTCCCTTTATCAATATGCCCTATCAGAATGGTAGATTTGTTAAAACTGATGAACCTAATTGACACTCCACTGTCACCCAGCATCCACAGTTTACATTAGGAGTTTATATTGTGTGACATTAATGTCACATTGGAACACTCTTGGTGCTGTACATCTTATGAGTTTGGATAAACAAATAATGACATGTACTCACCATTGTAGTATCATACAGAATAAAGTCTTCTGTAGTATACAGAATAGTTTCACTGCCCTAAAAATCCTGTGTTCCCCTGTTCATCCTTCCTTCCTGTATCCACAGTTTTGTCTTTTTCAGAATATTAGACAGTTGGAATCATACAGTGTGCAGTCTTTTCGGATTGCCTCTTTTTCACTGAGTGGTATGCGTCTAAGTTTCCTCCATGCCTCTTCGTGACGTGATAGCTCATTTCTTCCCGGTACTGAACACGACTCATTGTCTGAATGCTCCACAGTTTCTTTACCCATTCACCTACTAACGAACATCTTGATGGCTTCAAAGTTTTGGTAATTTATGGATGAGGTGGCTCTAAACATCTGTGTGCTGGTTTTTGTGCAGACATAAATTTTGACCTCCTTTGGATAAATACCAAGGGGCAAGATTGCTGAGTTGGAGAGAGTAGGTTTTACTGTGTAAGGAGCCACCCAATTGTCTTGCAATGTGGCTGTACCCTCAGCATCCTCTCTAGCAAGGAATGACAGCTCCTGCTGCTCCCCGCCCCCTTGCTAGCATTTGGTGGTGTCAGTGTTGTGAATTTCGGCCATGCTAATAGCTACATAGTGGTATTTCATTATGGTTTTAATTTGACGTTCTCTCATAGTATGTGGAGCATCTTTCCATGTATTTATACAGCACATGAATAGAAGTTGAATGGCCCTTATCTGAAATGTTTGGAGCCAAAAAGGTCCTGGATTTTCTTTTCTTTCTTTTTTTTTCTTCAGATTTTGGAATATTAGTAGTATACACAGCACTTCAGCAATCCCTAACTTAAAACCCCTAAATTGGAAATTTTGCTCTGAGTGTCATGTTAGCCTTCAGAAGTTTTGGATTTTGGAACATTTAGGATTTCATGTCTTCAGATGAGGGATACTCAAACTGTATCTGGTCAGGTCTTTGGCCCATTTTTATTTTTATTTTATTAATTCTTTTTTTTTTTCTTTTTTTTGAGACAGAGTCTCAAACTGTTGTCCTGGGCAGAGTGCCACGGTGCTATAACCCACAGCAATCTCAAACTTCTGGGCTTAAGTGATTCTCCTGCCTCAGCCTCCCAAGTAGCCAGGACCACAGGTGCCTGCCACATGCCCAGCTATCCATTTATTTATTTTGACTGTAGTTGTCATTGTTGTTCAGCAGGCCTGGGCTGGATTCGAACCCACCAGCTCCAGTGTGTATGTGGCGGGCACCCTAGCCGCTGAGCTATAGCATCGAGCCATATTTTTAAATCAGATTTTCTTACTGTTGAGTTTTAAGAGTTCTTCATATATTTCAATAACACTGAGATAAGGTTTTGGGAAATATTTTCTCCTAGTCTTAAGCTTATCTTTTTATTCTCTTAAAAGTGCCTTTAACAGAACAGAAGTTTCTAATTCTAATGACGTGTATGTTACCAGTTCTTTCTTTCCTAGATAGTACCTTGGTGGTGTGTGTAAAAAGTCATCACCAAACCTATGGTCATCTAGATTGTCTTCTGTGTTATATTCTGGGAGGATTTTTTAGAATTTTGCATTTTACAGTCATGTCTATGATCCACTTTGAGTTAATTTTGGGAAGGAAGGTCGTGTCACTCAAGAAATTAGTACCTTTCATCCAGGTGATACTATTTGTAGACATAGGGTTGTTCATATTGCTATATTATCCTTTTAAATCCATGGGATCTCTAGTAATGATCTCTCTTTTATTTCTGATATTGGTAATTTGTGTTCTCTGTCTTTAAAAAAATTTAACCTTGCTAAAGTCTTTTAGATTTGGTTAATTTTCCTCCCAAAGAATCAGCTTTTGGTTTCTCTGATTTTTCTTTTCTTTTCTTTCTTTCTTTTTTTCTTTTTTTTATTAAATCACAGCTGTTAACATTAATGCAATCATGGGGTACAGTGTGCTGGTTTTGTATACAATTTGAAATATTTTCATCGAACTGGTTAACATAGCCTTCATGGCATTTTCCTAGTTATTGTGTTCAGACATTTATAGTCTACATTTAGTAAGTTTCACCCGTACCCTTCTAAGATGCACCGTAGGATTTTTCTATTGATTTTCTGTTTTTAATGTCATTGATTTCTGCTCAAGTATTGTTATTTCCTCTATTTCTTATTTTGGATTTAAATTTATGCTCCTTTTTCTAATTTTCTAAGATGGAAGCTTAGATAGTGATTTTAGACCCTTCTTCTCCGCCGTTACATGCATTTAATACTACAAATTTTCCTCTACTCCTTTCTCTGTATCCCCCAGATTTTGATAGACTATATTTTTTATTTTCATTTAGTTCAACCTATTTTTAAATTTCTCTTGTGATTACTTTCTTTGACCCACGTGTTACTTAGAAATGTGCTGTTTAATCACTAGCTATTTTTAGGTTTTCCAGTTATCTTCTTATTCTTGATTTCTAGCATAATTCTAGATCATCATAATGATCCGAAAGCAGACATTTTATGACTTCTATTCTTTTAAATTTGTTACAGTATATTTTATGGTCTAAAATGTGTTCCTTGTGAGCTTGAGGAAAATGTGTATTCTACTGTTGTTGAGTAATCTACAGATGTCAGTTACATTCACATGATTGATGGTGTGTTGAATTCAGCTGTGTCCTTACTGATTTTCTACCTGCTGGATCTATTTCTGACAGTGAAGTGCTGAGTTCTTCCACACTAATAGCAAATTCACCTGTTTCTCCTTGCAGCTAACCTAGTTACAGGTTTATCCTTTTTGTTGCAAAAGGAATTGCTGTAAATAGGCCTTTAGTAATGTGATGGGAAGGTGTGGAGAAAGGGGATGTATTTTATGGTCTTTTGATTAAGTCTTTTAGTGAGCCCATGCCTCTGGATTGTGAACTTCACAAATGTTTCTCAATACTTTTCTCCCCTCTTAGGTAAGACTGGATGGCTAGAGTGAGAGGGACCTTGGTATTTGCCTTCTCCCACCTGGAAGGCCTGATAGGCTGGAGTTGGGTGGGACATCGGCTGTAGTTAATTACTTTCTCCTGAGGGCAGGCCTTGTTAAGAACAGAACATTCTGGTGTGTTTCGAAATGGATCCTCTTTCATCTCCCTGCCAGAAGCATAAGGGGATTCTTCTCTGATACTTGCAAGAATCTTGTCAAACTCCTGAAGGTAAAACTCACAAAAGGTGATGGTTCCCCCTTCCCACCATGACTGGGTCCCTTGCAGGTTTAAACTGTCACATGGTTGATACCTGGTCTCCAGCAATCCTTCAATTACAGTTCAATGCCGAGGCCGGTATTGGTTCTGCTGTGGCCTCTGCTTGTGGGTTTCACTCTGGTAAATTGCAACTCTCTGTATCAGCTCTTGTATCTCCCCAGTTTCTGGGGCATCAGTGTGGCTTCTGAGGTCTTACTCCTGTTAGGGATACAGGGAGAGTTGTTAATTTTTCAGTCTTTAAGGTTTTTACTTGTTAGGATAAATTTGCAACTTCCAAGCTCTTTACATGCAGAACAGGAAGCTGGAAGTCTCTCTGACTGTGTTTCAATTAGTTTGTTTTTGAGTTTGTTGTAGAGAATGAGGAGTTCTTTATACAACGTGTCCATAAAGTTCATGTGCAATTTAAAATAGTTGTCTGTTTTAGTTGTATAGTTGATTTGCAAGTATTTTCCTCCATTTTGTATGTTGTCGTTTCCGTTTTTCGATAATATTGATGCATAAATGTTCTTAATTTTGGTAAAATCTGTCTTGTCTTTATCTTTATTTGGTTTTGTTTTTGGTGTTATACCTAAGAGTCTATTTACCAAATCCAAGATCATGGAAATTCCATGTTTTCTTGAATTGGTTTTTATTTTTTTCTGTTTAATTATCTCTCAGGCACTTCCTATATATAATCTTACTTAAACCTTGCAGCAAACCTTGGTATTATAGCTCCCTTTGGACTGATAAGGACATCTAAGCTTAAAGTAATAATTTGTGCAAGATTATACTACTGATAAAATGATAGGACAGCGATTTGAACTCGTGTTTCCAAATTCCAAACAGATATGAATTTGAAGGGTTCAGGAATGAGATATCATGATTTACAAGATTTCTCCAAATCTTAAGTTATTTTAAAAATAATGTCAACATTCTTCAGATGGCTTGCTTATTATGGATATTTTAAAAACGTGTTTGGTAAATAAGAATTAAAAGCACCTACGGTGCATCTTAGAAGGGTACAGGTGAAACTTACTAAATGTAGAGTATAAATGTCTTAACATAGTAACTAAGAAAATGCCATGAAGGCTATGTTAACCAGTTTGATGAAAATATTTCAGATTGTATATAAAACCAGCACATTATAGCCCATGATTGCATTAATGTACACAGCTATGGTTTAATAAAAATTATAAAAAAAAATAAAAGTAGTAGAATTTATGAAGTATAGTAAAAGTTGAAATACTGGAACATGCCAGCAAATGGTATGGAGCAGTAGTAAAATAATGCAACTTGTTACAGTAATTTTCTTGCTAGGATTTCCTAGCAAGGACAAGAGAACTACAAAGAATCCGCGTAGAAATTGCCAACTTAAGGATTTATTTGCTTGTAAAACTTGTAATTTCTTAGAACAGCTCTCATAGAACTCAAAGAAAGCATACAGTGTGTGTAAAATTATTAATATTTATTTTATGTGCCAGAATGACTCACTATTAGCCGCACACAAGGCCAGAAATATATACTTACAACGTGGCAACAGATATAAGCTAACCTGATTAGATTGTGAACATTCCTAGGTTTATTGTTAAGCTTTAATTCACACCAGAGAATTATAATGCTTTTTCCACTTCCCCAATTTCTCAACTGATTTTTTTTTTTTTAAATACAGAAAAAACATAAATTTTCTGAGAAACACTGGGAAAGAATTCTCGCATAGAAACAGTAATTAGAACCAGATCTGGGTTTTCCCCCCTCTAAAACTCATGCTCTTCCCACTACTACACACATACCTGGAAGCCTCCCAAGAGCTGCTAAGAAGCCAGGGGAAGAGGAAAAGACCATTGGGTTTTATGACTAGGAGATCTTTGGTGTAACCCTCTAGAGAGCAATTATTGGGTGTATTAGTTTCCTATTGCTGCTGTAATGAATTACCATGAACTTATTGGCTTAAATCAATGCAAGTTTATATTCTTATAGTTTTGGAAGTCAGAATTCCATAATAAATTCCACTGGGCTAATGTCAGGGTGTTGCCAGGGCTGGAGGCTCTGATGGAGAGTATAGGTTTTTTGGTCTTGTTTTTTGCCTTTTCCAGATAACGCTCCCTTTATTTCTTGGCGTTACCATCTGCTCTCGCTCACCTTCAGACTTGTCACATAATCTGGGAGCATCTTTGCACCTAAAGGTCTGTAATCACATGTGCAAAGTCCCTTTGCCATTTTAGGTAACTTCCTCTGGTTTCTGAGAATAGCACAAGGTCGTGTTTCTGAGGCCGTCATCCCCAAGCCATGACACTGGGCACTGGGGTACAGTCCCAGAGAATGTGCCCCGGTACTGGTCAGACTTCATCTCACGAGGCAAAATTCAGGGTTTAACAGTATTCAGCAGGCTCCCATCCTGATCAAAGTCTGATGAGGGGTCTGTGCTGAAATCACAAGTGGCTCCAAGTGGAATGAGAGGGGACGGGGATCTGGATGACGGATGCTCTGAAGTCCCAATGGGCACCCATCACAGGGGTCTGTCCCTAGGACTGGAGCTTCCACTCCCGTTTAGTGGAAGTATCTCAGAGGAAGGCAGAGAAGAGGCAAGTGTGGTTGCAGGGCAACTAGGGGCACCAGCCTGTTCCTGCACTAGACTTTCAGAAAAGATTCGCAGGCACCAAAGTTCTTATGACCTGAGCTGGAAGAGGACCAGCTTTAGAAATGGCATGACCCTTTATGGGTGCGGTAGGTGTTCTATTACTCAGGAAAAATGTGAGATTCTTCTTTGGTTGAAATTAGGAGCAGGCTCAACAAATCAGATCTGAAAGAAAGAAGACTTTGTTTTTCTTAAAATCATTGAATTTTCTATCTTGTTTGTTTTACATGCACATATGTGGGCATGTGTGGATTTTGAGTGCATTTGACTTCTCCCTTTTCAGAGTAGTATATCTTATCTCAATATTGCCTATACTGTCCTGCTGCCAGGGGCAATGTTGTGGTCATTGTACCTAAATACTTCTGCTTAAGAATCCATGTGAGGGGTTGTTAAACATCTACATACCTATGAAGGTATTCCTGGGTCACAGGGTATGTCTACGGGCTCAGTCCATCTCCAGAATAATGGCACCTGACTCATTTCCCCAGCAGTACATGTGGGCCCAGGTATTTTCATGTCAACATTGGTTGTCTTCCAACTTTCTTGGTTTTGCCAATTATATTTTTAAGCTTTCGCTCTTGGTTATTTTAATGAGTATTTCTCTGATGACTAATGAGTTTCAACATCATTTCCTATACCTTATACCCATTTGCGTTTCCTCTGCAACAAGTCTTTTTGTATTCCTTTCTCACTTTCCTGTTATCTTTTCATGGGTGATATGGACATGTCTTTGTATTCATTAGATATTAATCCTTGGTCAATTCTGGGCATTGCAAATAACTTTCTCTATTCCATCAATAATAATAAGGAACAGAAAATTTTGCCTACAGAAAGTCTTAGTGTTGACGCAATCAAACTCATCAAGTTTAGCCTTATTATTTGCACTTCAGAGGTTTTATTTAAAAGCATTTCCCTCCTTGCAAGTCACAGAAATACTTCCTTATATTTTCTAGTAACTTTTGACTTTTAATCTATTTGAGGTCTACCCATAGTAATTTATGGGTTTTTAAAATAATGATTCAATTTTCCTAATACCAGCTATTAAATAATGTATTTTTTGCCTTTTGATCTGTGGTGCTATTTTGTCACATATTATGTCCCCTATATCTACTCGTCTGCCTCTGATCTCTCGTCTGCTCTCTTGGCTTACGTTGCTATCAGAATCACACTTTTTAAAAATTACTGTGACTCTTCTGTAAGTCTTAATAAGTGATGTGTTTTCCTTACAGACTCTTAGGACTGTGTTAGCTTTTGAGGACTTTCATCCCTATTTCTTTCTCCTTTAAAAATTAAGGTATAGATGACATATTGTAGTTTTAAAAATTATATTAGTAGAGCACACATAGAGAAAAGCACACAAATCACTTGTTTACGGCTTCGTGTATTTTCCGAACGTACACACCCACGTAACCAGCATTCAAATCAAGAAAACAAACACTACCCAGAAGACTCCAGCTGGACTGGTTGCACTTTTTCAGGTGATGAAGGGGGCCAAGGCAAGAAAACTAAGTGAGCTATAGAATAATTCTTTTTTATTGTTTTTGGCTAAACGAAGAGTGTTACCTTTTCAAAAATGAGCTTCCACTGAAATATGTGCTGTGTAAGCCTGAATCTCCACAAGGAACACGTGTAATCTCTATGTGCCTGTTTGGTATGAAATTTATAGTAGCATTTTAGCTTTTCTCTCTTTTTAAGAAGAAGAAAATGCCTTGGCTTGGGGTCTAGGCTGTCCCTGCAGTAAGCAAAGCAGACAGATAGCTGTGCCCCAGAAGTGCTGAGAACAATCTCAAGCTCAAAATATCCCTCCAGAATTTGTTCGGTTTTCCTTTGACTTCTCAGGCCGAGTTTCATCACTTTATACCTTAACTTCTTAAACCCTTTACAGAGTTGAGTGTCCCCGGGTACCACAGAGGCACCACTTAAGCCATGCATATTTTTTTCTGATCTGAATTACACATTTATTGACTTACTTTTGAAATGAGGTCTCATTCTGTCACCCAGGCTGGAGTGCAGAGCCGTGATTAGTGAAGCCTCAAATTTCTGGACTCAAGCATCCCACCTCTTAACTAGCTAGGATTACAGGCCTGGGCCACCATGGTCAGCTAAATTTTTATTTTACTTTTTTAGAGACAGGGGTCTTAATATATTATTGCGCAAGCTGACTTGAGACTCCTGGTCTCAAGTGATCCTCCTGCCTCAGCATTTCCAGTAGCTGAGATGATAAGAATGAGCCACTGCATCCAAGCCATGATGTGTTAAAAGTTTAACAAGTTTCACACCTTTTCCTGCTGTAATGTTCTGGAGGAGGGGCATAGAAAGACTAACAGTCCAAGCGAGCAAAGGCAGAGGCAGGTGAGTCACATCTGTGGGGCTTAGTACACTTTAGTGGCTAGGAAATCAATCATGGGAGACAGATAGAAGGAGGTTCAAATCCTAGCCAGCTCCTGTACAAAGTGTGGGATTTATGGGTCATAGTATTTAACTTCCCTAAGCATTAGACTTATGTTTTGTAGCACAGAAGAATGAAAGTGCCAGTGATGTGAGGCTCTGGAAAATGGAAATAATAATAAGGATTAAGTGAAATAATATATTCATGGTAGTCAGAAGAATGTCCACCCAAAGATGCCTGTGTCCTAATCCCAGGAATCTGTATATATGGTACCTTATATGTCAAAAGAAGCTATAGAGCACTAATGCAATATTAAAGATCTGAGTGAAGTTCTAGACACATAAAAAATTATCAGATTAATTTATAATAAATTATTATCAACAAATTCAAGTTAGTTGTGCAAGGGAAATAGGAAAAAGGAATGCTGAATGTTTCTTTAAAAAAAAATGTTGGCTCGGCACACTGTAGCACAGCGGTTATGGTGCCGGGCACATGCCTTGAGGCTGATGGGTTCAAACCCAGTCCACGCCAGGTAAACAACAATGACAACCGCAACCAAAAAATAGCCGGGCGTTGTGGGCAGGCACCTGTACTCCCAGCTACTTGGGAGGCTGAGACAAGAGAATCGCTTAAGCCCAAGAGTTTGAGGTTGCTGTGAGCTGTGATGCCACAGCATTCTACCGAGGGTGACATAATGAGACTCCATCTCAAAAAAAAAAAAAAAAAAAAAAAAGTCAAATTAAAAATTCCTAATCACACAAGCCACATTTCAAATGTTCAATAACCGTGTGTAGTTAATAGAATCCACACTGCATGGCACAGACATAGAACATTTCCATCATCACAGAAAGTTCTGTTGGTTAATGCTGATCTAGAGCACAGATGATATCAATAAATATGTAAGGAGAAAATAAAGACGAGAAAGGAAGAGAGAAAGGGGAGAAGGGAGGAAAGGTAAAATATAATTTTGAAAGGATATCAGGAAAAATAATTCAAGATGTAGAAATTGGCAAAAGAGGTCACTAATTGTCCTGTGGGCAAAAGGTTGGTGAACCCATTGGGGATTATCCGGTCCTATGAGGCTGTGCCCCCCTTGCTGACTTTTTATTAACTAAGACATTTTCTAGCTCTGCAGAGGAAGACGTTAACTTGCAGAAAGCTAACAGGAATGCAAATAATTTGACAATAGTGATGGAAATACATTCTGCAGAGAATTCATTTCCTCCTGCTACAAAAAATAATCTCAAACATTACACTTTACTGCCTTGGAGAACATTAGCACACTTTGTATTTATGAGCAAATTTATTTCTGACATTCTTAACTGATCAAGTCTCTGATCTTTGAAGTGTTCATTTGCATGTATCTTAGTATCTTGCTGGTTCCCTCATTGGTTAATGAGTTGTGCATAATCTCACACATATATTTGTTTTTTGCGCATGCATTGTTTTAGCATTTAAAAAATTATACCTTGGAAATTTTGGAGGCTATGATAAAATGTTCAGGTGACTTCCCTCAATGCCTAGTAAAACATATCACTTGAGAAGTATACATCACAGACTATGCGCGGTTTTGTCTTTTTCTTTTTTTTCTTTCTTTCTTTTCTTTTCTTTTCTTTTTTTTTTTTTGTTTTTTGGATCCAGAGTGAATATCAAAAAGCAGTGGAATTTTTAACTTTAGGTCCACTCTTTGTTTCTTTAGGTCCTTTTATTCTCTCTGCTATTTGGGGGGTTTGTATTTGTTTTTGATTCTTGTTCATGCAAGATCACTAATCATTCCACATTCATTGAAACAAGGGGGTTTAGTCTATTTGGTGATCCTTGCCAGATGGATAATGGAGAGGAATGAAAGTCGTGTTTTTGACTTTAAAAAAATGGGCTGTAGCAAGGCAAAACCACTAACAAAGGAGAGGATGCTCCTTTGCCGAAGGTCCTTGTTGAGATACTTGTCCCCATAACTAAACCAAGAGGAGAGTTTGAGGTAGCCTTTGGAGAGAAGAAAATTGCTTTGCCGAATTTTTAATCAAAGATTCTCTAAGACAATGAAATGGAAAGAAATGTGCTTTTCAATCCCTGAGAATGGAAAATAGAAGATATAAAGACAGGGTAAGAAGCAGAGAACTGTTGAGTTTAGTTTTGGGGTTGAGATCTTAACAAGAAAAAAAATTCTCTTAAAAAGAGTCCCACGTGGTCAAGGTAGAAGTTTGTTACTTTTATATTATACTATGAAATGTCAAAAGAGGATAAGAGATACGAAATAAAGTGAACATACCCAGGACAAAGATTTCTTTGATGGCTATAAAAAGCAATATAAATATGATGTTGAAGAGAACAAACTTCTCTACCCTCTTATGTTCAGTTCCTGGGGGCCTAAAAATTAATATGAAGAAAGATTGATTAACAAGAGAGAAGACACAGTTTTTAAAATTTGTATGCATCGGTGTTCATAGACAAGAAGTAAGACTCGAAGAAGTAGTTAGAGTCTGGGGCTTACATAGCTTGTCAGCAAAGGAAAGGCCTTTGGGGCTTTAAAGAACAACAAATTGTAGGGAAATTACAAAGAAATCTGTGGGAGAACTAACTAATGGAAGATAAGAATTATTTTAGTAAGATGTATTTATGCAAATACCTTGGTATTGATTCCCTGTCTCCCTGATACGATGCTATTCTTACTAAATTCTTTTGATGAATTCTTGAAAATTCATCTAAACTCTTAGAACTGGGCCAAGTTACCAAGTAATACTATTATCACCTTTGCATTCATTTACATATCATGTTAAAATATGTAAAACAGAGGGATTTACAATATTACTGTTTTACTCTATCAAAATGTAAAGCTCCTGCATAATATCAGCTTTGGAACTAATTTATTAACTATATAGGATATACATTTTTAATTTTCCTTTGGCCTATTTTTCCTTCTTTTATCTGTTGATCTTCAGTGGCCTTCAGCTCTGAATAATCCTTATGCCAAAGCGGCACATTTCGGAGCAACCTATTCTGATCTGCTTCAATGTGTTTGTGAAGCCACGGTAGGTTTTAGCATTTAAAGAGTACCAGAAATTGAAGAAAGCACTCATTTATTCATGTATTCATTCCTTTAACACGCATTTACATTTACCAGTGTGCCAAGCAAGAAATCAAAATAGAGATGTTCTCTCTTAAGCCATTCAAGCTAAGAGAGGGCAAGCTAGAAGAAATGGAAGTAAATTAAGTAAAATAAAATACCAAAAGGCTGTGCTGTAAGTATGCAAGATGCAAAAGGAACACAATAGGATAGATTGAGAAAAAAATAGCACAATACTAAAAATGTGAAGGTTGCAGTTATTTTCCATGGCTTCGGACCAAATCTGAGTGCAATCAGAAGTCAGAGTCCTGTGACTCAGTAGTGATTGCTGTTGATTAGCAGATCGAGCTAGCAAATTAGTACTTACCAGAAGTTATATCCAAGAAACAGTTCATCTGAGATGTTACTTTCATTGAAAATGCATGCCTTTAAGTTTTACCATTTATTGTCTTCAAAAAGGAAAATCAATAATACTATAGTAATTACATACTAAATTATATATAGTAATTTATATACTACAAAACTATAGTAATTATACATCTATAATTATATATCCATAAAAATATACATAAAATTTGGGGGTTTGGAGGATTTGGTGGAACCGCTGGTCTATTTCAGATGTCAGTTGCACTAACCTATGTCAAATACCTGTGTCTGACTTGGCTCTCATCTGGTAGAGAGGCCTTTTGATGAAATGTTTTGGATTAAATTTTATGTAATGACATTTGTTCACTGTGTGAGAAGTGCATTAGCTGGATTTGTTCTGTGATCTCCATGCCTCTGGTCAATCTTTTTCTTAGAAGTTATCCAATAGCTTGCAAGCAAATTCTTGCAAGAACGCAAACTTACGCAATCGCCTTTTCTCAACTAGCTAAACATATCTGAAGTCTGCGGCTGTTCTCCTAACTGCGTGATGTCTTTCTGTATCCCTATTATAATCCAATCTCAAATCTATTACAAATAAACTTTAGCCTTTCTTAAGCTGTCAATCACAGGCAAGATGTCTGTGAATTTAATCAGTTGCCCCGAGCAACAGAAAATCTGCCTATTTCGAGGAAATCAGCATGACTCTTTGAAGTAAACAGGGGTAATTTTCCATTCTTTTTTAGAATACTTTGTGCCAGTAAAAAAGAAAAAATCCAAACCTCAGTGTGACACCAGTATAAATGTGCTGATGTTCAATCGCTATCTGACTCAACCGCCTCTAGTGCCAGAAGAAAGGTTCTTTTGTAAGAAAATTCTTTCTGTGACTTTGGGCAGGCCGCGGTGTGTGTGGGCAACTCACAATGGCTGCCGTGGTCGCGCAGGTGGCCCTGTTAGGCAGTGACAGCTGTAAATGGCCATTTATTCTGAGAGTCAAGCTGCTCACTTATGTTTGCAGAGAACATAGCAATTATTTGAAATTACTTTTCAAAATCTTATCTCTGGCTTCATTTTTTTCTCCCTCTTTTAAAAAGCTAAGTTCATTTGAACTGGTACACTTGATAAAAGGATTTCCTGAATTTATTTCTGTCTGGTGCAAATTTATTTTTTTCTGGATCTTCCCATTAGCCTGCTCTGTCGTTCATTGTGAGCATCTAATTTACCTTCCTACCCCCTCTACCTGCCATTTTACAGACGGGAAACAGCCCAAGAATGATGGCCTCACAGCCCTGGTTCAGACAGGGCCCAAGGCTTCTAATTACAAATCCCACTTGAACTGGGACTGAGTGTTCCTTCCAGAGACTTCCACTTAATCAACTGTACTCATTGTAATTGTTCCATTTAGGACCCTTGAAACCTACATGTGTTTATATTATGTAACTTATATTTGTTTTCCACCCCTGATGAGCAGCAATTATTGAGTCAGCCACCCTCCCTTCCTTCTCTCAAAAACCTCTTATCTCTTCTCTGCCAGTCCGAGGCCTCTATCTGATCACCTTCTGCCTCAACTATTGCAACAGCTTCTGGGGAATAAGCTACCTTCACTTTGTATCTCATCCAACCAGTTCATCCTACACAGTGTTAGCTAGAAACAGTCTGACCGTGCTTCAGAATGATAAATGGCTCCCTGGACCTAAAACTGGGCTTCCCAGACTTGGGGGTGGGGGGGTTTGATTATCATCTCAGGGCTCTGTGAATTTCTCTTTAAACATGGCTAAAATTTTGTGTGTTCCTTTTGGTCGTGAGCTATAAAGTGAATGTAGGTCTGGAATCGCTCAGGCGCTGGCAATTTCAGAATACACATTTGTTTTCATGTGTACTTATCCCCTATAGAGAAAAATTTTTTTTAAAAATGCAATTTTCCTTAACTTTATGGTTAGAGCTGCAAGGGACCTTGAGAATGAATAAAATAATGGAGCAACTGTTTGCAAGAGGTTTTTTGACAGAAAAATGGTCATTTTCGGAATCGAGTCACATTTTACAGGTTGTTTACTGGAAGTACTGAACATAACCATGCCTGGGGGTAGGTGATTTTTAAAAATAGTCTCTGGCATTAAAAAGCCTCCTTCAGTTGGGTGTTAATTATATTTGCACTAAAGAAGATAACGTGGACCTATTTGCTTTATGCTGTGAGTCAGTTCTCTGGTTTTCTGAAGATTCCATAAGGCCGGGAGTTTGTCAAGAGCTTTGCAACTGATGCTTCAAAACTGCAGAGCTTTATTAAATATTTCCCCGGGCTGCTCCTCCGTGCTTCCTCCCACTCTTGTTATCTGTTCTCAGAGTCTGGTGACTAAGTTTTTTGAATTATAAGGTACGCTTTTCAGCAGAACAGTCACCCTCCCCCGTTTCCTGGCTCCTCGTGGCTGGGTTTCAGCTCCAGATCACCGAGCTGCTTCTCTTGTGTCCTTCTGGTTTTAAGGTATCTGATATTTGCGCTTTTTCCCAGGAGCACCGTAGTCTTCAGCTTGAAGCAGAGGGTAGAGACAGGAGCATGTTCTGGATCTTTGAGGGGCTGAAAGGACTTTGTTCAACCCTGTGTGAGAGATGTCATTCTCATTTGTGATTTCTTGTTTCTCTCCACTTAGCCTGCCCTCCTCCGCTTTCTCTTTCTTCCTCCCTATCTCTCTCTCCTACACTCTTCTAAGCAAAAGCCGTGAACTTGGCTCTTCACTTTGATACCCTGATACTTGTAAAACATTCAGCCCTGCCTTTCAGGCCAAAAGAGGAATTTCCCCGCTCTCGTGTGTAGATGAGCTCTATTTGTTTCAGAAAGCTAACACCTTTGGTATCTTATACTCCAGGACTTTTGCCATGGGAGAAAGACAAACTGGATTCACTCTGGTTCAAGTGTAAAAAGATAAGAGAATGGCATAGTGGCTTCACTTGGGTCAGGTGCACACACTGGAATTAATCTAATGCGATCAGGAACATGTTTTATTAATGTAGTAGCTCCCCTGTGGGTCCAGGGAAGGAAGACAGATCACGTTGGCTATCTGTTTCTTACATGCTATAGAATTTGACAATCTCAATAGTCATATGAGGTCAACATTACTAGTCCCACTTTATGAATAAGGAAAGACTCTTGGAGAAATTAAATCATACAGATGATAGATGGTTGGTCAGATGGACTTCTGAATCCAAATCGATCCCACTTCCATTTTGACATAACACGTGACAATGAGGGGTGTCCAACCTGAGACCTGTGGGCCACACGTGGATTCTGTGAGGACTTTTTGGCTTATCTGTTGAGTCAGATAACACAAAGTACATGGAACTTGTATTGTGATTGTCAGCTTTCGTTAGTATTTGTGTATTTATTGTGCGGCCCAAGACAATGTTGCTTCTTCTAGTGCGGCACAGAGAAGCCGAAAGGTCAGACCCTCTTGGATGGATATAAACCTTACATTGCTTTAGTAAAATAAATTCTTAATTGCTTTTTATCCATTATTACACATTGGTTGTCATGAGACATCATCATTTACGTAATTGTGAGTTACGTTTATAAATCTAAACAGTCTGATGGTAGAGCTACAACAGACCTTGAGCCATGACCCCTCTACCCCAAGTCCTATCCGAATTCCAGCTGCCTTCACCATCCGCATTAGCAACTTTACATTCTCCACCCTAATCCCTCAGTTGTGAGACCACCTAAGTTCCTAATCCTGCCTCATTCTCTCCCTTCTCACTCTCAGCCTCATGTCCCAGATATCATGCCGCCCAACCGCCCAGTCTCCGACCGCCTTTGCCTCACGCCACCTTTCCACGGTGGTTTCACTACCCCATCCTCTTGTTGTGACGTCTGCTCCTTATCCCCATCCTGACTTCCCCCTCTGCTGTGATCTCCTAATGTCCTCTCTTACCTCCCTGGCCAGCTAAGAACAAAGCCATCCTCACATTGACTCTTCTCCACTCATTTCCTCCAGCTCTTGCCTCCACAGTTTTCACATCATGCCTGTGCTCAACCTGAACCGACTGAATTATTTGTCTTCTCAACTCATCATTCCTATCCTCAGGAGAAAAAAAAAAATCATGAAAGCGCAGACTGGCACCACTCCTTCATTTTGCTTCCCCATAGCACACTCCGCATGCTCAACAGGTGACCTCAGCTTTGGGGGAACAGTAGAAGCTGTTCCATTCTCCCATGTTCTAGTGTGAAATCATAAGATCTTCAAGCATCTTTGTTAAACCTGTCACAAAGAGAGACCTGACCCTTTATGCCTGGCTTCTTCTCCCTCCCCTCTCAGGCATTGCAACCTGAATGAATTTTTTTTTTCCTCTTTAGAATCATTTACTTCCTCCTAATTAAAAGCTCCTTCCCAGTGGAGCCACAGTGGCTTACACCTGTAATCCCAGCACCCTGGGAAGCTGAAGCTGGTGCACTGCTTGAGCTCAGGTCTTTGAGACTAACCTGAGCAAGAGTAAGACCCTGTCTCTGTTAAAAAAAAAAAAAGCAAAAATTAGCCAAGTGGTGACAAATGCCTGTGGTTCCAGCTGTTCAGGGAACTAAAGCATGAGGATCCCTTGAGCCCAGGAGTTTGAGGTTGCTATGAGCTATGATGATGTCACCACACTCTAGCCTGGGGCAACAGAGTGAGACTCTAAATCTTGAAAAAAAACCTCCTTTCCATCAGAACTTAAAACATCCTCAGTTCTACCTCACAGAACAAAATTAAAAACCCTGCCTCTGCTTTTTTCACACTGTTTATAGGCTTTTAGCAGTTGAATATGAACTCCCTAAAGATAAAGATGACCTTTCCCCGCTATAGTTCCTTGCTCTTAGTAGAAATACTTATTAATGTTGTCAATAGATATCTGATGAATTGAACAAATGAATGCACTGAGTTGAGTACTTCATTTGACTGATAGATGAAGAAATTTAGGCCGAGTGATGTAATGATAAACCGGGTTTTATTGGAATTCATAAATGATAGGTATTTAATTTTCCCAACACTTGATTTAGTCAATGGATAAAGTATTGATATACAAATGGGAGCATGGTTTGCACTTGATTTGGGGTGCTCTTGAGGCATTCCTGAGTTGCTGAAGGATAGGGTTGTCCATGGATACGGTGAGATGAGTTTGGATTTAATGGAGTAAAGCAATTCCTTATAAGAAGCAGTTCTTAGGGAAGGACTGTTGTTAGCACAGCAGCCAGAACTTCTTAAAATCTGTCTGATTGTAACATTCCAGGCTCAAAACATGCCAGTGCCACCCACTTCACTCAGAATAAAAACCCAGGGATTAACCAAGCACTGGCCTTCCCTCCTCAAAGCCAATCTCTCCCTTCTTTCTGCGTGTTTGCACAAGGCATCGTTAGGGTGGAAAGCTCCGTCGGTGCTCTAAGCCAGATGAGAAAAGATTTTCTCTAGACCGAGATTAGGATATAAAAGTATAAATTTATTTTAGCTTTTAGAAGGAGTGAAAGAGGAAAGAGAATAAGAGAAGAAAGAGAGGAAAAAGAAGATGGCCACCTGGCATCCCAAAGAAGAAAAGGAAGAATGCCAGGAAAGATAGAAAGGTCACCCATGCTCGATTTCAAGCTAAATGTAGGGGAGGCAAAGAGAAAAAGGTCATATTAGCCCAATTCACAGGGTGTTGTGTAAATTGTCCATCTGCTTTTCCCGGGCAGGATGATCAGCAGCTGTCATTGTCATTGGAGATAGACAATTGGCAGGTGTTTCTGATCCTGTCATTGTTTTTCTTCTGAGATATCACTTCTAAAGCAGGTTTGAGGCCAGACATTCAGCTCCCACCTTGTTGTTTCAGGGACCCTCAAGAACCCTTGAGGTTGTAGGAACAATTCTGAAAGACAGAGAGCTGATGACAAGTACAGGGAAGGCATTTCCATTTTCCTTCTGTCTGCCCTTCTCCGTGGTTCGTGAAAAGGGAACTGGGGTGGGTGGAAGAAGGAAGGGGAGTTAATAATTTCTCTATGATCTCGCTATAAAAAGTGACCACCCTTACGGGCTCTGTGCTTGTTTTCTTTTTTTCTACCACCTTTAGGGTGTTCTCAATCTTCCTAATGCCATGACCCTTTAATACAGTTCCTCATGTTGTGGTGACCCCAAACCATAAAATTATTTTCATTGCTACTTCATAATTGTAATTTGCTACTATTATGAATCATAATGTAAATATCTGATAGACAGGATCTGTTTTCCGATGGTCTTTGGGGTCGCCACCCAAGGGTTGAGAACTGCTGCTCTAGAAAGACGCGTAACTCACTCTCTCCCTTTCTGCTCAGATGTGGCCTTCTCAGAGAATTTAGAAAGTGCCATCTCACTCACTAAAACTTAAAGATCAACTTCTCCACCCATAGTACACAGTCATGGAGGACATTTTCCTGTGGTGTTAAGATAAGAGAGGGCAGCCACTAAGGGCCTATGAACTTTCCAAGGCAGAAAGACTTTGCCCTGGGGCAGCCTCACATTTCCCTATTCCAGAAGCTTCTTCTGAGGAAGGTCATGTGCGCATGCTAGTTTTCCTCTGGTCTAGTGTTCTCCAGCCTTTTTTTTTTAATCTCATAGCACCCTTGAACCTATAGTGAAGCTTTTGTGGCACAATTAAATTATGTTGATCAAAAAAAAAAAAGTAAAGGAAAGAATATACTTACTGTGCTTTGCACTTCTTTCAAAAATAATTTATGATCTTTAAAAAATTTCACGGCACACCGCTTGAAAATCGTTGATCTAGTCAAAGCCTCCTGAGGCCTGCCTGTTTCTGTGGGTTCCACACCTAGAAGTGCCTTTTCTGCTTCCATTTCCACCTTCTCCATAACCTCCTTTTCCCAGAACAACTGAATATGGCAAGCATATTACATCCAACTCTCTACCGAAAAAGTCTGCTGTGTTTATTCCCTTCACGGGCTGTTTGTGTATTAAAAGATGATCTTATTAAGTTGAATAGTTATCGAATTGGTAGATTGCATAGGGAAGCTATTTGTGCCTAGGGAAATCTCGTGGGGACCTGGGCCTCCTGGGGACATAGTCCAATTCTGTGACCGGCTGACAACATGTGGGTGCCTTGCTTTGAGAGTCAGTCCAACCCTGACATCTGAGGAATTTCTTTGTAAAAGTGCATTCAAGGCAAGTGGTTGATACAGAGACATTTTAATAGCAATATGCCCCAGAGAGTGTTATTCAATTTTACATGTATACTTTTCCAGGTATCATTTTTTTGGTAAAGTCATTCCTGTCGTGTTAGAGTGAGGTTCTACTTCTGCATCATTTTTGGCTAAAACTCCCCATTATTTTCAGAGTGTTGAGTTTGGTGGTCACAATATTAAGAATGTCTTTTTTTTAAAGGCAACATATAAAACGGGGTAGGACAACTTATTGCAGGCATTTAATGTAATGTGAAAACCCAGATGTTACTTTCTGTGGAAATTTAACTATTAAGGAAGGTAAGGTGGCAGAATTGGGACCTGAACCCTGGCTCATAACTCTGCACCCAAACTGTTTTGAGAAGAAAGATCTCAGATTGGCTGAAAAGAAAGTTTAAAACATGGTAGACAACCCCAGAACGTGAAGCCGGGAAACATGGAATTCTTCAAACAAAGCCCAGCCTCGTTATTTTCTTGAGCTGTTGTTTGTTGGTCGAGAGCCAGAAGAAGAAATGTGGAACTCCTGGGAAGTGTGCCCAAGTGAGAGTTCAAAGCTCCCTTTTGGAACAGATGCTGAGTACCAGCAGATAAAAGGCCATCCTCATTTTAGAAAAGGCGAGGGGGGTGCTTCACTGAGCGGCCTGATCTCCCTATATTTCAGAATGTGCTGGACTTTTGGTGCTTTCTATGCACATCTATTGCCTTTAATCATCATTCACCCAGACTGTCTTATGTAATAGCTTTAGAAATTACAGAGTCGTTAGAACAAAGGCTTTATGTAGAAAGGAGCAGTTGTGTATAAACTCCCATCGGGTAAGTTACCCCAAATGATAGGATTCTGACGTAGAGCCTTTGCAAATTTCAGATTGGATTACTGGTTTTGAAATGAATCAAGTTGCGTGGGGGCAAACTAAAAATTTCTTCATTCTGATTAAACTTGATATCTTTCAGAGATTCCCGTAACATGCCATCTTTCTTTGTGTACAGACAAAATACGATAATGTGACCTATTACCACCCGGTGTTTGGCTTTTTAAGTTTATGAGTAGCAATGGAGTAATTTGAGAGGGACTTTGAATGATTCTTCATGTACCAATGGGAATGAAGGAATATAACAAGACATCTTTGACCTTCAGTAGGTATTACATAAGCTCCTGAGGGAAATTAATATGTTTTAGAGCAGTGTGTTTGATCTTTTTTTTTTTTATTTAAATCTTATGGCACACTTGAACTTATAGTTAAACTCCCGGGGCACACTTATAAATGTTAATCAAAAAAAAAGAGCAAATAAAATAATTACTGTACTTTGAACTTATTTTGAAAACAATTTAATTAGTGATCTTTAAAAATTTTCATGGCACACCAGCATGTGTTAAAATCACTGTCTTAGAAGATCAGCTTTCTAAATTCTAATACAGCACCTGAAAATTTGTGTTAGTGTCTATTAAATAAATGAAAACAACTTTTTGGATGGCATAATCTTTGAGGCCTATGAGAGAAAATACTTGGGATATTTTAAAAGAATATTGGAAAGGACCTATGTTTGGAAAGTTCAGGCAAATCACTTAAGGAGAAACTGTTCAGTAATTCTGTGAGTAGTTAGGAGGAAAATGGTTGTGAGCTGGGTTGAGATGGAGAATGCAAAAGGTGCACAAGATAGTTCCAGTCACAGCCCATTTAGGCCAGGTACCAATTGGATAGGGTGGGAGTGGTCACATGCTCTCTATTGACCCTTGGGAAAATATTGAGAACTCCTCAATAAAGACAGCAGAGTATAATTTCATCCACTTCTTCTGGCAAACATGTGTGGGAATGCACATTCAGAGTTAGGTCAGTATACCTTTGAGGTTCACGACCCTAACTAAGGATTCTCCTAGAATTCCTGGGGAATTGTTTTAAAATACTTGGGGTATTTTGATTGCTTTAAAATACTTGGGGTATACTCTGAGTCTGTTGTATGTTTTTATTTTATAGTCTCATCTGAGAAATGTTTGTTTGGACTGGCAGCATCAACTGCTTGAGCCCTTCCAAGAAGACCTTAGTTTAGCTCTGGCAGCCTGGCTTGGGCCTCCATCCAGGTGTTTGGGACTTGTGTAGATGTCCCTGTCTGTCGGTAGATAGGCAGACTCCAGTCTGATTATTCTAGCTTACTTCACATACCATCCATGTTTTACCATATTTGACCGAGTTGGGTTGACCATCATCCATACTTAGTGAATTGGTAATACTGAGTAGTGAATATTTAAGGTCTGAGATCTATATTTGCATGGAGGACCTGGACCCAGAAAGTCATGCATTGCAGGGCCTACCCATGTCCTGTTGGAAGGAATTGTGAGGGGGGCAGTGAGTCTGAAAGGGTGCAGTGATATCCCAAGGAGTCTCTGACTAATAGTTTTGAGAAGTAACATTGTAAAGGGAATTTTCTAAAATGTTTTCTACTGGCATCCTTGAGATGTAGGTCAAGAGTTCCAAAGTCATTTTCATGTATTGTTGCATTTGACCAATACTGAACGTGTTTTTAAATTTCCATTTATTCTCCCCCATGGCATTTTATTCACTTTTCAAAATTTTTCCATCCTCTGTTAACATTCTCACTCTAATCAGAGTCCATCAGGATGCACTGATTGCTTTGCCTGAGCTCAGAGCTGTGCTGAATACACTGGACAGACATCCAGAATGCAATATATTGAGACTCCTTCCATTCAAACAAAATATCATCTAACTAAGAAAGTAGAACTAATACGGGGGAGCTTTGCATCCTGTGGAAATTTAGGAAAGAGGGTATCCATGAGGGTTGGGCTAGTCCAAACTAGAGCTTGAGCAGGATGAAATGAGAATGGGTCAGAATATATATGGCACCATGGAGGGAGTCCAGTCCCCTGCAGTGGATGGTGTTACATCCAGGGAGGGGCATGAAAGGCTGACCCATGTGGAGTCATGGAGCTGAGGGAGAAGTTGCTATAGCAATTGAGGCGTATGGGGATTAGGGCTTGGGCTAGGATGATGACAAGGGGAATAGAGACTAAGATTGGATCACTCAATCATAGGAGAGGAAAAAAGATTGGAAAGCCTTATAGGAAGTTCTTAGAATGAATGTAAGAACTGTTCATTATTACTTTTTTGTTTTTCCTTCTCCCTAAGGTTATGCTCTGAAGATGCTATAACAGAATGTTATCTAAATTCTTCAGTATTTTTTAGATTATATCTTCTTTGACCAATCTAGAATTTTAGCATGACATAATAGAAAATGGAATGCAGATAGGTGGTGTTAGAGTCATAGAAACCTACATTGAAAACTGGGCTTTTAGTGGTGTGACCTCGACCAAGCCAGTTCATTTTTTGAGTTAACATTTTATCCTCTGCAAATAGAAGAGAAGAATTCTCAAGATAGTTGTGAGGAATAAACACGTGATAGAAGATCCCTTTACTCGTCTTCCTCCAAACAGTTCATGAAAACGTGGAGAACCCCTGGGATGTTTGGCCCCAAATTATAGATTAGAGACTGCCAAAAATCAGCCACAGAACTAATGGGAAGGGCTTGCCCTTCAAGTTGCAAAATTATCATCACATATATTATGTGTATAAATGGATTTTCCCAGCCTCACTTTATACATTTCATTTGTCTGCCTGCCTCCCTCCACACATTTTAGAGTTTGCAAGAGGAAAAAAAAAAAGGCAAGAAGGAACATAAGTCTGCAACTTAGGGACAAATAGAGTTCTTGGTTCTTGGTTCTCAGTGGCTTTGCTTTTTACCGGACATCAATTTGATTTTGCTATCAAGAATGTCTGTCTGTATTGGCTGCAATTACCGTGTAAATGAATTCATTTTCTCGTGCATGAGTTTTCTTTTTCCTTGCAAACATGGAAAGCTTAAATTCTGCAATAACAAGGTTAAGCGTTCAGTCTGTCACATTTGGGGAATACATCAAACGGCAATGATTTAAAGTACAAGAAACATAGTGCTTGCATTATTTTTTTTAGCTTTGTGATTATCATTATTTCAATAATCAGCTAAGGTGTATGTCTAACCATCACTCACCCACAGCTGGATGGGGAAGACAGACAGCTGGAGGGGTATTTGGGATGGGAGGAGAAGCTTCAAGTCTTTTTGAGAATGATACACATCACAAGTTTCAGAAAGGAAGAGGATCTTGGAAAGCAGAGGGTCTAGCATAGAAGGAAGGCAGGCCTCCCTGATCCGGGTGAACTCTTAAGACTTTATTTAACACTCAGTTGTAAAAAAACAAACACACACAAGAAAAGGATTTTATTGAAGACTCAATGTGTGCCAATGGCTGAAAATTACAAGGCTCTTCTCAGAGCCTTACTGCTGTGTAAAACAAAAGGGAAAATGCTCTTATTTTCAAAGCTGACTGCCCTAGGGGGACAGAATCGGCTTCTGTAGAACATAGTCTTGGCCAGGGATGGTGACTCACACCTATAATCCCAGCACTCTGGGAGCCTGAGGTGGGTGGATTGCTTGAGCTCAGGAGTTCAAGACCAGCCTGAGAAAAAGCAAGACCCCATCTCTACTAAAAATAGAAAAAAAAGAAAAAGAAAATGGTCTTCATGGGGGAAAATACGTAATAGGCCTTTAGATTCAAGGACTAAATTTCAGTGCTAGTCTGAATGGGAAAGAGAGATTGGCTTCCCAGTAGACAAGAGAAGTAAAATGTCTGCATAGGGAAAAGGATGGCATTTGGCAAAAGATGCTGGTGTGGATGGAGAGAGAAAGGGACTCTTACACATTGTTGGTGGGAGTGCAAACTCATGTAGCCTCTATGGAAAATTGTGCAGAGACACCTTAAAGAATCTCAAGTAGACCTACCATTTGATCCAGCAGTCCCATTTCTGGGTATAGACCCAAAGGAGACAAGATCATTTTATAAAAAGGGACACCTACACTCAATTCACAATTGCAAAGATGGTGAAACAACCTAAGTGCCCATCAGTACATGCTTTGAATAATAAAATGTGGTAGGTGCCAACTATGGAGTACTACTCAGCCGTAAAAAATGGCAATCTAGTAATTTTTGTGACAACCTGCAGGGAACTGGAAACCATTTTTCTAAGTAAAACATCTCAAGAATGGAGAAACAAACACACATAGTCCATACCACCTTGGGACTAACCAATCAACGTGTAAATGATAATATGGAAGTTAAATCTCAATGAAAATCAAGCTGGGGCGAGGGGAAGGAAAAGGTGAGTAAATTCACTCCTGTTAAGTATGGTACACAATGTCTGGGTGAAGCGTGCACTTAAACATGTATAATTTTGACTCAATCAGCACAAAAACAAAGTATGTAAACAATACATGTGTACCTCTAGTATTCTAAAATAAAAAAGGAAAGGTGAGAACATTTCTCTAAGGATAAAAATGCCCAGTGAGAACACGCATTTGCTACAGATGACTCAATATTTGATTCTACATTATGTTCAGTTTTTCTATGTTGTACTATTATATATTATTCCATTTTTTAAAAAATCCTAAAACTTTGAGTTTAAAAATAACAACTTTCTGTGGAAAATAAAGAAGATATCAAAAGCAATTATGAAAAACATTTTAATGAGCAAAAATAATGACTGAGTGTCCAACACACTCTACCATGAGCTATTTCATTACCTTGTAGGTAGACTACCCAACAGCAATGCCAATGCTTCTTCATCCAAGGGCAAATTGTGTAGAGATGTAGTTTAATATTGTCACGTGGATATTGATCACTTCCTGCTTTAATCTATAAATTCTTTTTTACATATATATGTGTAATTTTTAACTTGTTAATTGCCATGTGAGTTGCATTTATGCTAGTTTTGAGCTTGGGGCCTCATGAAGCATATGTAACTCACACATCTCTTGAACATTGACTACTACACTAGAAAAAAATTTTTTCCCTTGGGGCCACAGTGTTTTATTAGGTCAAGAGACATGTGAGTTATATATGCTCCATGTGGCCTGGAGCTCAAACCTCCTGTAAGTTAAATATAACTCACATGTTAATGTGCTTGACCTGATAAACATCATCCTAAGGAAAATTTTTTCTACTATGGCAGTGTGTTAAAATTTTCATTTAGGGGACTCGGCCCCTGTAGCTCAGTGGCTAGGGTGCCAGCCACATACACCAGAGCTGGCAGGCTCAAATCCAACCTGGGTCTGCCAAACAATGACAACTACAACCAAAAAATAAATACCCAGGCACTGTGGCAGGCGCCGGTAGTCCCAGCTACTTGGGAGGCTGAGGCAAGAGAATCACTTAAGCCCAAGAGTTTGAGGTTGCTGTGAGCTGTGACCCCACCGCACTCTATCCAGGGTGACAGCTTGAGACTGTCTCAAAAATAAAATAAAATAAAATTCTCATTTGAAGCGTCTTGCTAGTTTCCTCATTAATTAATGGGTTAAGTAAAATCGTTGTCAGTGTTTCTTTTGTTTGTTCTAAGCATCATAATTCAATCCTGTAAAAAAAAATCCTTTAACAAGGGAGAAGAAGAAAGAGAAGGAACTTAAGAGGGAAGATGAGGGCCATATTTGGAGAAAGCCCGTGCAAGCTGTGAACAGCAGAGAAAGATAAATAAGCAGGGATTAACATTATGTCAGGAGTTAAAACTCATAGGAAGAAATGGCCATGAGAATAATTGCCCTTCACCCGGAAAGTACATAGAAGTGTTAGGGAGCGTGTGCCAGAGTTTTCACAAAGGAAGGAAATCTTAAGGTATTTTATGTACATGTTAAAGAGTAATCTCAGTAAGGCGGAGACCTGGATGATAACAAGTAAGTTGGTAAAGAATTATTATAACAGTATGATACTTGTCAGATTGGCGACGTCTACGGGTTTCACGAAATCACAGCGAAGACCTCTGAATCTGCTGATTATATCACAAAGTTTCATTTAAATTTCCACTAGCATTTCAAAGTGAAATCAAGTTTCCAGAAATAAAATAATCCGTATTTCTCTACATCAATCTGATCTAATCTGTCTCATCCATCCAGCCATCTCTTATCTATCCACCACCTCCTGGTACTTTTTTTCTCAGAATAATTCCCTCCATAAATTGAGGGGCAGACGATTAATTACTTTCCGGGTATAGTTCAACAGTGTCAGAGTAACTAACGCCTGCCTAACGGTAAAAGTTTCCTTTTGAAATAGAATAACAGGCTCGGCGCTGTAACTCAATGGTTAGGGCGCTGGCCACATGTACCCAGGCTGGCAGCTTTGAACCTGGCCCGAGCCTGCTAAACAACAATGACAGCTACAACAACAACAAAAAAATAGCCGGGTGTTGTGGCGGGCACCTGTAGTCCCAGCTACTTGGGAGGGTGAGGCAAGAGAATCGCTTAAGCCCAAGAGTTTGAGGTTGCTGTGAGCTGTGATGGTATAGCACTCTACCAAGGGTGACATACTGAGACTCTGTCTCAAAGAGGATGACACCTGTGGCTCAAAGGAGTAGTGTGCTGGCCCCATATGCCGGAAATGGTGGGTTCAAACCCAGCCCTCGCCAAAAACTGCAGGAAAAAAAAATAACACTATTTTTCTATAACAAAGGGAGGAAAGATGCACTCTCCCTCCAAATAAAACATATTCACTCAAGTAGCACTGTAGAAAAGGAAGGTAAGGATTATTTTTTCTCTCCAAGGAGCTTCAACTTCCCTCAGGGGCATTTCTTAAGAATGAGGGGCTGGTGAACTGATCTGCACAGAAAAACCTCAGGTCCTTTTTCAAACTCTGCACATCCTTTTCTTTGTGTAAGAAAGAAAAGGGCCAGGAGAACAATTGCCCTTCACTCAATCCATCCTCAGTGGGACTAACCCCCGTCACCCCAATTGGCTTATACTGGGGACAAACTTATGGAGCCCTCACCAAAGAGATCTAAGCTACAAATATCAGTTTGAAATCTTACCAAGTGCCTTTGTTAGGTAAAAATAACAAGTGTGAAGTCAAACAGATCTTTTGTTCCTTCCTAGCTCCATTCCTTACTATTTAAAACTGCGACAAACTTCTTAACTTCCCTACAAATTTCCCGTATGTGAAATGCTGACATAAAAATGCCAAACTCTGAAGGTTTATTGGTAATAGATCATAATAAACTTCACGTATAGATAAGATAATACATAGACCTTGGCGCATGTGTGTGTTCAATGTTATTTTTGCTTCTCTATTTGGCCAGCTCAACAGAATAAACTAGATTTAAGGTCCTACCAAGGAATTTTAGAAAAAGGAAAGATTAACAGACAATAACATTTATTTTAGAGACATGACAAAAAAAGGGAAAGGATTTGGGGTTTGGGTCTTCCGTCTTTATGTAATTACGTTTGCGTCCAGGAACAAATAATAGTCTTTGGCCCTGTTATAGCAACAAAAGTATCTTGATTCACCAATCAATAGTTTTCTCTCTGTTGCTTACCAAACAAGTCACCAGCAAGGGGCCAGCCTACTAGAATTCTAACCTTTCAGCACCTACACAAAAAATCACGAATGAGGGGAGGCAGAGACTGTCTTTGCACTCACTATTCATTATCAGGATATTCTGATTTCGTTTGTGGCAGGTAGACTCTGCCTCAAGACTCTGTCACTCCCACAAAATTGCCTTTAGCTGGGAATAATGCCTCCTAACCAGCCCAGATGACTCCAGCTGTGAGTTCTTTGTCCCTGATTATTTTCCTGTATTCTGACTTACGTAGCATAATGCCACGACCCTGGTAACATTCTCTCTCTTATTTATTGTACCATCTGTAAACACCTTGCTAATTCAGAGTGGCATCTCAAAACCAAGGCTAGCAAAAGAATTTCCAGGATGTCCAAGAGAAGGTCATATTTTAACAGAATTTTCGCGCATGGGCAACAGTGCTCAGTATTTTGATTCCATGCATCCTTCATGTCAGCACTCCTTGGGAGGTCTTTCTGCTTCTGCTCCATTGGGGTAAGGACAGACTGAACAGTCAGGAGCTATGGGGGCTCCTGTCTGTGGAAGGAAAAGGTCATTTCCCAGCCTGCTCCCATAGCACTACATTTATAAACATAATTTTACAATGTTATGTTAGCACCCCAACTTCTAAAGCTAGGATCATCTACCATGTGGTGAAGTTGTATTAGAATATGCCAGATGCTGGACTAAGACTATTTAGATCTTTGATTATTTAACTATATAGCAACTTGTATGTGAAATAGCATCAGCATTTTTGACTACTGAAGCTCGGAGAGGCTAATTGACTTACTAAAGGTCACACAGCTCAAAGTTTTAACCACATCAAATGACTTTTAATTTGTTTTGCTTAAGTTATAAGGATCAAGATGAGATAATGTATATTAATGCTGCATTTCTTGTTAATTTGCTTTCACTAAGTAGGAAAGATTTTATGAGCTTGAATATTTTATTCTAGTTTTCTCTTAAAGAGCTGAAAATCAAGAATATCTTAAGTTGAAAAATAAGCAAACTAAGAAAGCCAAAAGAAGGATCCAATATACAACAATAATAATAATGATAATAAAGAGAATATATGACATTGTTACATGGAGTAGATATGACCTTGGCTTTATGGCTCCCAGTTATTTATGCTCCTACACCTAGGTACCCCCTCTTCCCTACTACTCCCAAAAGTTATAGGCTTTTCTTCATTGAATATGGTTAATCAGATTGTTAATGGTAACCTTGCAACTCTGTTTTATTATGAGTTAATCTCATAGGCAAACTTTTAGAGGATGACCTTCTTCTCTTTCAATTTTTTAGCATCATATTGAGTCTATCAACAGGGAGGATTATTTACTTTACTAAAAACTTCTCAACTCTATAAAAACATCACCAGTAGTTTCTTTTCCACCGTTATTGAACAGGCTTAAGTGACTCACTCAAAACTGTACTGCAAGTTCTAGGAGGCACACAATTAAGTTCGCCAACTCATCCTGGAAAAAGTGATGTGTGCCTCATTGCTGAATATCACTACATCCACCTTTGAAGTGTTGCTCTTGGGAAGCTACATAACAGTTTTTGAATTCTTTTTCTGGAATGGCCATCAGAGCTGTCATTGTAATACCCTTGATGTCTTGAATGTCATCAAAATGTCTTCATTTCGATATTTCCTGTATCTTTAGGTAAAGAAAAAGTCATTGGGGATCAGATAAGGTGAGTAGGGAGGGTATTCCAACATAATTATTTGTTTACTGGTAAAAAAACTTCCTCCCAAATGGTGCCATGTGAGCTGGTGCATTGTCATGATTCCAGAGCCATAAGTTGTTGGCCAAGATTTTCAGTTAAGATTTTCCTGCTTCTCTATCAGTCTGATATGCTTCCCACAGTCAGTCAATGACTTTGATGCACACTGATGAATTTTTGCAATGTGTTTCTTAGTTCTGTTTTTCTTAGTTTGTTACTGATTGCCCTTCCTCCCCTCAGAAAAATGTTTAATCCATTTGTACACGGCCATTTTCTTCATGGCATTATCCCATAAACTTGGATTAACATGTCCTTGATTTCACTTCCACTTTAGGCAGTGGAATTTAACAAGAAATTTATGAATGTTTGTTCATTGCTCTAATTCAAGCTCTGACATTCTGATAGTGGCACACAAACGTGCACAACCATAACAAATGACAAGACACCATCACATGTCGACATGAACAGAGCTGTGAGACACTGATATATCAAAGTTATGAAACCTTACTGAGTTGTTTGTACAGTGCCGCCAATGTAAGCTTATGGCAAGTTTGTGAGCTTAATTCTCAGACCTTGTATGTACACTTTAAGTTAGCCTGAACATAATCCACATAGGGTTAGGGATGAATTGTTATTATTTCTGGCCCTGGTCTTGATCATGCATGTACAGCCTACAACAGCCAATTAGACCACACTGAGCGTTGCTTCCCACAACAAGAGCTGTTCTGTCCTACATGAATACCAGTTACCCGGAGCTAGGACACAGAGGCCGAATGAGGCTATGACTGAAGTGCCCTTTCTATTTAGTTGTCCTGGTCCCTGGAAAATAAATATCTCCTGTCCACAAACAGGAGATACTTTCCAGAGTATACATACTGCAAAACAGTGTTAACTGGAGTAGGACCATGATGTGGCATTTGAAAAAACACCTGCCATGGATTGCTGATACAACCATGCTAATGCAGCTGCAGCCTATTCTCCAAGAAGGGGGTTCTCCACAGGACACAGGTCGCTTCCAAAGCTTGGATACTACAGAATACACTTAGAATCAAGCAAATGCCTCCTGATTTGTAAAATGTTTATCATCTTTTCTGTAACCATGAAAGGCCCACATAGAAAAGGTATACATTCTAAATCTTGTGACTTTAAAAAATTTTTTAATTTTTTTTTAGAGACAGTCTCACTTTGTCACCCTTGGTAGAGTGCCGTGGCGTCACAGCTCACAGCAACCTCCAGCTCTTGGGCTTAGGTGATTCTCTTGCCTCAGCTTCCCAAGTAACTCCCAAGTACCTGGGACTACAGGCACCTGCCACAATGCCCAGCTATTTTTTGTTGCAGTTTGGCTGGGGCCGGGTTCAAACCTGCCACCCTCCGTTATGGGGCCGGTGCCCTACCTACTGAGCCACAGGCACTGCTCAATTTTTAAATTATTTTTTTGTTTCCCAAAGACATCAAGAGAAAACCAGAAATTGTGTGCTCTTTCAAGCACTCTGAAATAGTGATATGATTGGACTTTCTGATCTACTCATCCACCTATCAGAAAGCGATTTGTGTTCACAAGAATATACTGGAAGGGGTTGTTTTAAAAAGAAGAGAGAAGAGAAAGGAAAGGAAAGTGAGATTTCTGTGAGCATAGGTCTTGCACAGGCAAGGTGAGCCAATGCCAGAGGAGGGGCTGGTTGATTTTCTTCACTGTAGGAAAGACACAGAAGCTGCACTGACCTTCCTTTGTTGACAGTCCCTTGTTCATGAACTGATGGTGAACATTTTAAATCACTGTGATTTGAACAGCTGCTATAGGCAACATATTTCTCAAACTTTTAAACTCTGGAGGGAGGTAAAGACTGTAAACATCACGTAATTGAGCTGAGCCCTGGTGTTATCCTTTGCCAAGTGGAAGGATTGCCCTCAGTCTATCTTATGCTTCTTTCACAGAATATTTTGAATGTTTCCCAAAGAGAAGCTCTGGAAACACTAAAAGAATTTAAAATAAAATTTTAGCAAAATATTCTTTTTTTTTTTTGTAAAGATAGAGTCTCACTTTATCGCCCTCAGTAGAGTGCCGTGGCATCACACAGCTCACAGCAAACTCCGACTCCTGGGCTTAGGCGATTCTCTTGCCTCAGCCTCCTAAGTAGCTGGGATTACAGGCACCTGCCACAACGCCCAGCTATTTTTCTGTTCTGCAGTTTGGCCGAGGCCGGATTTGAACCCGCCACCTTCGGTATATGGGTCCAGCGCCCTACTCGATGAGCCACAGGCGCCACCCAAAATATTCTTTTTTTTTTAATTAACCTTATTTGCGCACGTGAATTTTCTCAGATTTTTGAGGTCTTGCTCTCTTTGCCTTACGTCCTTTAATTGACTTTTCATGTTTACAGTATTTCGTGAAACTCAGGAAAACAAAACTGAATTACCAATACGATCACTGTTTTACTACAGTCATCGTAAATGGAAACAGAAATGGCACTTGTGTCCACTAGAAACTGTCCCCTAAGTGGGGGTGAGCCATTTATCCTTCTTAGACACGGTCGGTTTAATCTCAGGAACCGTGCCTTGCTGCATCGTTGAATGAATGGGTTTTCTGCTACAATAAGTGAACTTCCAAGGTGTTGGATAAACGTGAACATGTTCAGTTGCATAAATTATTATTTTCCAAGCAGGATTTGCATTTCAAAATGTCAGAGTCCTTCAGGGAGTGTGAACAGAACCTCACGTTTCTTTGACGCTTCAGAATTGTGAAGATGGACCATTGTGTTCTTTTGGGAACAACTCAGTGTTGTTGTTGTTGTTGTTGTTGTTGTTGTTTTTTACTTTTATCCCTGACAACTGATGTGCAATTGACAGGAACATTTTCTTTCCCAGATATGCAGCTCCTGTTGTGTTTTTCCTGGCACTTATTAATACTTACAAGGTACTACTGTGATGAATCATTACAATTATGCTCTTATTTTAATAATAATAGCTCCCATTTGTTGAGATCTTGAGAGCTCAACGAGAAATAATTTATACAGATGAACTCATTTAATCCTCACCATAACCTGTGACACTTGTATTACTCCATTTCATAATGAGAAGACAGAGGCTTACACAGAGAAAGCAGCTTGATCAGGACAAACACCCAGAAAGTGGGTTGCAGAGTATTTATTAAATAGAAATTAGGGGGTGGCACCTGGGGCTCAAAGGAGTAGGGTGCTGGCCCCAAATACCCGAGGTGGTGGGTTCAAACCCCAAACCTGGCCCCAGCCAAAAACTGAAAAAAAAAAGACAGAAAAAAGAAATCAGGTTTCGTGTTGGTTGTTGTTGTTGTTGTTTGTGATTTTCAATGATCCTACATGAAAGAGCAGAGTTTGTTTGTTACTTTTTAAAATTTTTACTATTTTTGTCATTTATTGGCAACCTCCTTATCTGGAAAGACTAGGAGTTGTAAATTAGAACTCATTTGTCCTTTATATACACTATATTCACAGCATATGTCCCTTTTCTCTATCAGTTATGGAAGTGATTTTCAACCAGTGTGCCAGGGCACACTGGTGCCCTATGACAGGATCTTAGGTATGTCATGAAATGTTTTTAAGGTCATCAATTAAATTATTTTTGGAAGAAGTTCAAAGCACAGTAAGTATAGTCTTTTTTTTAACTTTTTGTTAAAGTCAATATAATTTAAGTGTGCCACGGAAGTGTAACTGTGCCATGAGGTAAAAAAGATTGAAAAGCACTTGAGTTGTGGGACCACAAGTCAAGAGTGCTCTCAAGAATTTGTGTTGTATTTCCCAGCCTCATTGATACACAAAGCTCTAATTGTCCTGGTAACATGTCGATTAATTCATTCATTTAACAGTTGTTTCTTGTATGTGTTTTCTGATATTATTCATCCTTCAAGTCCCTACTCAAATCTACCTTCTTCATAAAAGCCTTCCCAAGTTGATCTCTTTTTATTTATAGCCACTGATCTGTTATTTCTTTATTCCCCAAATGTGTTATATGTATCTCTGGGGATACACAGGATGGTTTTACAAGATACACAGGCAAATGATTTTAATAGATTCAGTATTAGGTTTACTAGGAAAAAAAATACTTATGCATAAAATCTGTGATTACACAAGTATCTTTATATCAAAGCTAACTGTATTGAACATGAGGAATATTAAATAAGTGACCGTAGAATCAAGAAGATGGCATGTAGTTTCTGAAGTTAAAGAATTTGGGGGGGAATTCCATACGCTGTGGTGCATTGTGATGCTTTATTATTATGTCTTGTAGTCTGGACTAATTATCCCTGTGTGTAAGTTTGATTCTGTAAACAAGATCGTCGTCGTCATTAACACATACTGAATACTCACTATGTGTCTACTGCTATGCTAAACAGTTAGCTACCTCACCTCAATTCTTACAACAATGCCATAGGTAGGTATTATTCCACATGCAAATCCATTCACAGAAGAGGAAACTGAGGCTTAGGAAGAGGTTATGAAAGCGACTCAAGTGTACAGGGATAGTAAACTAGCAAATATGAGATCTGGGATTAACTAGTAAATATTAGATCCAGGTTTATGTCATTCCTGAACTCCTATTCTGACCGATTATATTGTTGTCTCTTCACATAAGGATATTCCTCAAGGTGAGAAATTGAGATATCTGAAATTATTACTGAAGTACCTTTACTTGTCAATAAAATTTTGGAAAGTTAAAACCTCTCAGAATCAGGGATACATTTTTAGAAAATAAAACGATTTTTCTCTTTAACAAGAACATGAAATATGTATTGAGAACTGGATAGGCCTTTTCAGTAATAAGTAGAGTGGGTGAAGTTCTAAGATAATCGTTCTCTGTGACTTCAGCTATTCTGTAGAGATAACTGCTGATTGGGCAGAGGAAAATCTTCCAACACACTCCTTTGCTCCACCATATGGGCACGCACTTGCACACCCATGCACACCTACATATACACCCATTCACATGTGCAAGTATGGATACATACACACAAATACACAAGTCTTTAGCTGTCAAGACAAAATTCTGTTTCAAAAACCTAATTGTGGGGCACAGCTGATTTGAAGAATGGAGCATAGCTGATTTGAGAGGCAGGACTGACTCTGGGGGAAGTAACCAATTTGGGGAACATTTGCTGATTTTCTGCAATGCATTCCCTCTGCCTGGTCCTCCTTTCCATTGCTTGGATTAAAGCTATCACGTTCTCTTTACATGAAGCACAATGCTAGGCATACCAACCTGTTAGAATTCGTGTTGGTTTAAATAAACAACATGAAACAAAAGATCTAAAGCTACATCAACTTCACTCCAAGTCCTTTTCATTCCTAATATTACAGACCAAAATCTGTTTTATCTTTTGTTGCGGAACTCTGGAGATTGGTTTGGATTTTTGGTACACGGAATTTTCAATTATTATAATAGACTACTTATAGTGATTATGAGAAGTAAATTCTACCCTAATTTCTCCAAGTATTACCCTTCTCAACTTCAATCTGAAAGTGAAACGAGTCCCCCTTAGGAGGTAGTAAATGGCCTCATACCTTTGGTCCTGACCTTGGTAACCAGTCAGTAACGCAGTGAAGGACCTTTGCCCACCATAGATTCTGATGTTTAGTCTCAAAGTATACACAGTGCAGTCTGCCCAAAGCAGAATGAGTTGTAAGTTCCTTTTTTGTACTTCCCAATGCTTACCTTTAAAAATGAATCAGTGAATATTGCTGAAATTAATTTTTTAAAAAGTATCAGGGACAAGAAAAGCCCGATGGAGGAGAAGAGAGACAGTGGACTCCATCAAATAAAGTATTGTCTATATGCTCATGATAGACACTTAGAAACTAGACAGAGCTTCTTGAGGATGGGGACAAATGAGGCTGGCAGATGACACAACATACCGTAGATAAGAAATAAAGTTTTATCATATTGAGCATGCTAAGTATTCTGAAAAGTAAATTGTTGTCAATATATCAGAGTTTATAACCTTTCCATAATTATTAAACAAAATGATGATCATTAGATGTTATTATAAATTAATAAAACTGTCAGGCACACAGTGGCTTCCAGAATGACCTTTGGGATTTTCTTTGAAAAAGAACAGTCAAAATACATCCCCATGTTCTAGAAAATGAAATGGGCATACAGGGGTTTGAGGGTGACCACAAGCAATGCTTCTCGTTTTCCTCCCCGTCGCCAGAAATAATGTTAATCCTCTGTCTTTCCCTGGGTCAGAAATACACTAAATCATCAGGATTATTTGGAGTAACTTCCTCTATTTTTGGTCCTGTTTTCATGAGTCTGGAATCTCTCCTTAGGACCCAGAGAATGCTTTCTGTTAAAAAGTCATACTATAATATCTTAATTTGCAATGGGTGTTAGTACATGCAGCTCATGGTCTCAAGGGATTCACGTCACTCCAGGAAAGTGACATCTTCTTGACTTGGGCATCCAGCCAGATTCGAGGGGATCTCTCTTTCCTGAACTTTCTACTGGCCATACGACACCATGCTGACATCATGGGTCAAAACTATTTTCCAAGGGAAATGCGTGAACACTGTACGTAGTATATTCTGTACCAGGAAAGTGACAGTAGTCTCCCCACTAACATCCTCTTGCTACCCCAGAGTGGCTTTTAGCTGACTCCTCCGTGACACTAGTTCCATCATCGGTCCCACTGCCCTCTGCTGGTCTGACCTGTATTTGCTGCTATAGAAAATGATAAACTAAAGCGTTAGGAAGGGAAAAGTCAAAACCTCTGGATTTGACCGTTGACTACAGCTCTTTTGGTATAATCAACAACAACAAAATGCCATTTATGCAACTCTTACGGAGTCTTGGCTCTTTACCGGGAAATACAGGCCCTGGGAATATAAAAATGAACAAATTGCATACTCTTATTCCAAAGGAAGTTTCCAGTCTACTGGGAGGGATCCTGTGGTAAACTAGTAATTATAGTAAAAGATGAAAATACCCACATTTGGGTAATGACTACTTACTCCGTTGATAAAAGAAAAAAGCCAAATCCAGATTTGCAGCAAAGCACGTTTCCTTTAGATGTGGGCCTATTTTGTTTTCTACCTGGAAGCTTAAAGCCTAAAGATGCCTATAAAACAAATCAGACGTGGGTAAAATGTGGTGAATGGTTGGGCCCAATTTTCTAATTCATAGTTACAGAGATGTTCTACATCATTAAGATGTATCTAGAACAGGAACCCATTGTTTTGCTATCTGGTATATTTGGTATTCTGTGCCTTTGGTCCGATAGATAGTCCTTGCTTGCAAAAACTACATCAGGAATATAACTTGGTTGGTTAAAGCTAAGAGAAGAGAAAATTAATCATTGGCAATTATATGAACCAAGTATGGCCAGAATTCAATCCAGAGGTCTTTAAGGTAAATCTAAAAATATAGGTCACATGAGATCAGACTAAAGGTGGAGCCTGGGAAGATAAGCAAAAGATCCCAGACCAGGGCTGAGAAGAGGCTTCATCGTAACCATACTCATAGGTTTGAGGTGCAAAATCAGAATCCCAGGGACTTGTAGAGTATTTGCTACTCCAGTGGAATCTTGGTCCAAAGATAGTGGTTAATTGGGTCACAAATACTCCATAGTTTTCCATTCAACTGTGCTTCTTCTATAATAGATTCATCTTTTTTTCAATGTTCAATTTTTTTCTTTTTTTTTTTTTGAGACAGAGTCTCACTATGTCACCCTCTATAGAGTACTGTATCATCACAGCTCACAGCAACCTCCAAGCCTTGGGCTTAAGTGAGTCTCTTGCCTCAGACTCCCAAGTAACTGGGACTACAAGCATCTGCAACAACGCCCGGCTGTTTTCTTGTTGCAGTTGTCATTGTTGTTTAGCTGACCGGGCCTGGTTGGAACCCACCAGCCTCGCTGCATGTGGCTAGCACCATAACCAGCACTGTAACCACTGTGCTATGAGCGCCCAGCCTCAATGTTCAATTTTAATACTATTTCTAAGTGCAAGATTTAAGGAAAATAGTTACTTAGGTATTTTTTCTCACTAATCACCAATTTGTATTATTCATTGCTTAATTCAACCTATTTTTCTTTCTTACGAGAGAAGACTCTGCTGAATTCACGTTCTTTTTTGGGGGGTGGGGGTGAGGTGGTTTGGTTTAACATATCTGTAGCTCTAAGATTTTATTATTTTCAGAAAAATTTCACCTTGGGCTTTTTCCCCTGATTGTTGAATTTTTTTTTGCACAAAAATCTCAGTAACTTCCACTGTAATGAAAGATGGCACCGACGTGCCTTTTTAACTCTTAATGAGTTCCCTGAGTTCTGAAATATTCTGTTGTGGCCCTTCTAACATTCATTTATCATCTCCCTTACCATAGCAAATTCATTTTTAGTTCGGATGTTGAAAAATTATCCCAGATCTCTAAGAACAGATGAAGTTAAATGGCTCTTAATTTATTTAAACTGGAAAATGTCCATCTAAAAACAGACTTCAATCATGGGAGCCGTGAAGAACATCTCTGAAGATTCTTCTGACAGAAATAGCCAACATAACGTGGGAAGTGGGATCCTTTTTGGACATGTAGTGGAGGGTCAAGTGTAGGTCTTTGGACATTCTCTGATAGAGTGAAAATGACCGAACATTTGTCTGGATTAAGAGTTTAAAAAAGGGGAGAAAGGGAGAAATATGGTCAAAAATTATCTCCAGGATAGGAATGAAGGCCGGCTTTCTTCCCCTGCTCCTTGAGTGCTTTTTAAACATTTCTATTTCTATGTTTCACATAAAATAAATAAATATGTTCCAACACTTGGCTTTATTTATGTGACTATGGCCCCATTATTAATCTTGTGTTTTAACATCTCTTTTATTACAGTCAGGTTTATTCTTTGGGGTGGGAGGCGGAGTACCATAACCTTTTCAGTGTTTTAGTTTTTTTCTACAGGTCCATTCCCCTCGCTGATTCATCCCAAATATTAAGGGGGGTGTGTCTTCAAGTATGCCCTTGTCCTTGTCAGTAGCCCCTCCCTGTATTGCCCTGAGGACTGGGAAGCAGGAAACTCATAATGCTCTTTTCTCTCTCTTTTTCTTAAACTCATTTTCTCTCTTGTGTCCTTTTGGACTAAGAGGGAAATGATTGTCTCTTTGCTCCTTTGTGTAACTCAGAGTGAAGATGGAAATTTTGGAGTTGGGGTCTTTGCTCTCAGTACAGTAAATTCACTTTTGGTTTAGCTGCCAGATTTGTGGGCTAACTAGGAAAGGGAAGTCAGTCTATGTATTTACAAAAGGACGGGATTTAATGCAAAGAATTTGCTGTAAAAGTGATGGAAGAGCTGAGAAGCTGCTCAAGGCAGGGTAAGGAAATTCAGGGGAGGATTAGTGTCATTAATGAATCCCCCTTCATTGCCAGGCTGAAGGAAGGGACTGGGATAACGGCCGCAACTTTGGAGGCTTTTGCTCTAGGGAAGTTGGAGCCAAAGAACTGCAGTGCAGATGCTGGCCAAGGCTGAGGTACTTTTTTCTTTTTTCTTTCTTTTATTTCTCTCTCTCTTTTCTGTCTTTTTCTGTCTCTTCTCTCTCTTCTTCTCTCCCTACCTCCCGTCCTTCCTTCCTATCTCTCTCTTCTTTTCTTTTCCTTTTCTTTCCTTTCTCTTCCCTTCCCTTCCTCTTTCGGCCGGGGCCGCGCCCCCCGCCGGCCCGGCCCCGGGCGGGCCGGCCCGCGCGCCGGGGGCGGCGGGGGGCGGGGGCGGGCCCGGGGGG
>CAUYRH010057536.1:0-27939 GCA_963574655.1 Perodicticus potto
CTGTGGCATCACAGCTCACAGCAACCTCCAATTCCTGGGCTCAAGCGAGTCTCTTACCTCTGCCTCCCAAGTAGCTGGGACTACAGGCGCCCGCCACAACGCCCGGCCATTTTTTGATTGCAGCCGTCATTGTTGTTTGGCAGGCCCGGGCTGGATTCGAACCCGCCAGCTCAGGTGTACGTGGCTGGCGCCTTATCCCGTTGAGCCACAGGCGCCGAGCTGACTTGTGTGTTTCCTTATTGGTGTCTATATCTAGACAAAAATAGAGTGAATGTAAATGGTGAATGAAAAGGATGGAGATAGTATTTCTATATATTAATTTATCAGCTTAAATCCATCAGTGTTGTAACAACATCAGAAATACATAAGAGTTTTAACCACTTCAGTACAATCCAAGTTTCTTAGCCTGGAATTGTGTGTGTATGTGTTTGTGTGTGGGCAGCTTCACTGGAAAATGTTTTTTTTTTGTGGGGTTGGAACTTCCGTAACTACTGTTTGAAACTCCAGAAGTAAGCTATTTACTTATCCTTAAAATCAGGATTCATGGTCTTCTGGAAAAGTATCTCAGGACATCAAACTGAACTAAATAATAATAGACTTCTTTAGTTTTCTTACCTTGCTTCCTCTAAACATAGGCTATCTTGTGATTGTTAATTCTAAGTGGCTGTGGACAGAATCAAAAGATCCAAAGACCCAGTTATCTTGCTATGAGTAATAATTCCTGTGCTTTTGACTTTTGAGAAGATGCTAAATAGACAAAGAAGCAAGTCAATTTCTGATTAATAATTTTAAGTGTTTGGATATACATAAAGCTGTGAGTGTTCCCAACTGGAACTAAAAGATTTGATCCCTTCCTTCCCTTAGAGACACTTAGAACTGAGAAACAGACAATGTTAATGCAAATGTGCTAAATTCGACATTCGGTGTCTGTACACCTTCTTCCCTAAAATATGTTTTCCAGTTTGCCTGTGCTAGATACTCTAAGAAAGGAAAAGGAGAATTGAGATCAGAAGGAGTCATAGAAAAATTTTCCTTGGGCCCTGGTCCCAGGGTATTAGACAGTGTATGAGGTGTGTTGTGAGGTAATGAGACTGAACCTTATTTAACTATTACCACGCAAATCAGAGAGGATCATGGTGAAAGAGAGATGGAGGGAGAACGTGGAGGGAAGTTTATCTCACCACTCAACTGTAAGGATTTTCTGCACTTTTTTCTCTCCCTTTTGGGTATCTCTCATCTATGGAACAAATGTCCATAAGTCATGCCCTAGATCAGTGATTTTCAACCGGTGTACATCACACTGGTGTGTCATGAGAGGATCTTAGATGTGCTGTGAAAATTTTTAAAGATCATTATTTTCAAAAGAAGTTTAAAGCACAGGTATTTTTTTTTTTATTCTTTTTTTGATCAACATAATTTAAATGTGCCATGGTTTAGCCCGTTTAGTCTGTTCTCAAACACCTTGTCTCAAGTGATCCTCCCACCTCAGCCTTGCAAAGTGCTAGGAGGATAACATTAGGCACCACACCTTCCCCTCATCCCCCACAAGAATGTTAAGTTGCAGAATTGGAAATCAGACTGAGGACTTCTGGATTTAAATCTAGTGGTTTTTTTTGAGACAGTCCCACTATGTCACCCTTGGTAGAGTGCTGTGGCGTTACAGCTCACAGCAACCTCAAATTAAAATAATAATAAAAATAATTTTATGGTTGGGGGTCACCACAACATGAGGAACTGTGTTAAAGGGTTGTGGCATTAGGAAGGTTGAGAACCACTGGCTTAAGTGATTCTCTTACCTCAACCTCCTAAGTAGCTGGCACCCCCCACAATGCCCGGCTATTTTTTTAGTTGTGGTTGTCATAGTTGTTTAGCTGGCCTGGGCTGGGTTTGAACCCACCAGCCTCAGTTAATGTGGCTAGCCCCGTAACCACTGTGCTACAGGTGCTGAGCCTAAATCCAGTGTTTCTTGATCACAAATGTTGCTGTAAACAGAAGGGAAAATTACTGTCTTTTTTTTTTTTTTCTTTGATTTTTTTTTTTATTGTTGGGGATTAATTGAGGGTACAAGAAACCAGGTTACATTGATTGCATTTGTTAGGTAAAGTCTCTCTTATAATTGTGTCCTACCCCTAGAAGGTGTGTCACACAACGAGAATGACTGTCTTTTATCAAGTGCCTACTAAGAGGCAGAGAAATAGCATTTCCCCTGCGTTATTTTATTTGATTATCACAACTGCTTTGTAGTTGAGGAAATGGAGGCTTGGTGAGATGATATGGAAGGGCCCAAGCCCAGAGCCAGTCTCAGTAGAATCAGAAATCAAACCCATTTGTTTTTATGGTGCAAATGGCCTGGGCCCTTCTGCTGTCTGTGCTGTCTCCCAGCAGAGGGCAACATGGAATACTGAAAAGATGTTGCTGACTGAGAAACATAGGGGGTTGTGTTTCTGGCACAGGCTGGGGAAGAAGGGGTCCTTGTCCAGGTAGTCTTCTCTTTGGAGGTAACTGACTGCCTCATAATTTCTCAAAAGGTGTCCACTTTCTCAGCAGCCCAGCTATTTCACACCAAAAATTACAAAATGGACTATTGTTACAAGTTAGTATGTGAGTTGCGTAGTGACAGCCAGTTTCTCTTGGGACCCCAGAGCTCTTGGATAACCTATCGAAGGGGCTGACAGAGTCACAGTATAGGGTGCCCTGAAAAGGAAGCTTGGAGGCCAATGGCCCTTATAAGAAGGAAACCTTGTCCCTTGACTTTAGCAAGGAGACCATCTCTGGTTCAGTGTAAATTCATCCATCAGCACAGTTTACTGTCAAGGGACCAAAAAGTATCTCTTTTATATCTGAAAGAAGGAATATGAATATTGATACTACCTTACACAAATGTGTTTTTAATGTAGATTTACACATGAATTTTATATTAATTGAGGCTGGGCTGTCAATAGCCAAAATACTGTATTTGGAGGTTAATATTTAGAGTAGGGTCCATTGTCTTTCTCTTTGTTGAACATCCACCGAGCCTCTGAAAATGAGGCCTTCCAGGTAATTTCACAAGCACTTTGGGGATGTCTTGCCCTGGTGTCCTGTTTATTTTTCTAGGGTAGCTGCCCAACAGGGAGCCTCAGCCAACTGAGATGCGATTTAAGATGAGTCTGGAGGCCAGACTTCTTTGGCTTGGTGTTGTTTTTTAAGCCCTGCCTTGTATGCCCTGGTGTGTACATTTTCCAAATCTAGGATGCTTAGGAGCACTGTTCCCTTCATCTACAAAGTACCTCCCCCATCCTGACCCTCTGTAGTACGGTTCTATCCTTTAAGACTCATCTGAAATGTCACTTCTTCCATGCTGATGCATGTGAGACCCAAGGGATGTCCAGGTGCTTCATCCTCTGAGGTCCTTCAGCAGTTTATTCATACTGACCTTGGACACACTTTCAGTTTTCAGTTACTTCCCTGTCTCCTTGACTACTTTATAATCCCCTCAAGGCCATGACCATGCCCCATTCATCTTTGGGCTTTCAGGCCTTTTCATATAGCCTTACACAGTACATAGTAAGTGCTCAAACAGCGGACTGAACAAGAGACTGTAAAATACGTACTTTCAGAGCAAAAGATGTAATTTTTTGCTAATATAATTTTCTTCCATTAGTCATCTCTTTAGCTGTACTAGCCAATGGGCTGTGCTTTGTTTCTCCAGGTCCCTGGGACTATGACTACACTGGACTTAAGGTAAAATAGCTCCCTTTTGTTGTTAGAGGAGTTGAGGGACTAGCTTTAGTCCCATCAGGGAATTTTTTTCAGAGCTAATAAGACCACTGAGAAGAGGACAATATAAGATATGCACGTGCTTTAGGCTCAGCCACAAAGCCAAATTTGGGGCTGCAGGTTTTACTCTTGATGAAGACCCCGGCAGTAAGCCTCTCATCAGTGTGAACCTGTGCCTGGGGCCTGTGTGGAATCGGCACCTCCCTTGCTTAATCTCTCAACGGGGTTAGTAATCTGCCTTTCCTCTCGTGCTTCTGTGGCAGTGGCAAATGGAATTTGTTCTTCCTCTTTCTGGTGCCTAGGCTTAGTCATAAATGAAAAAATGTTCTCTTTCTATGAGTTGACACTGGGTCCTTCAGACCAGCACCCAGCTTCTAGAGACGGGCTAGCCATGATATGCTTGCCAGGTGTGATGTAAGAGTTAAGAGTGGCACAATCTTTCTCTTCTCTGGGAACCCCTTTAGCACTCTAATCTGTACTTGTGTACGTCTTGTGATCAGTGAGTCCCTGGGTATGGAAGGAAACAGCATTTTTAGTGATTAGTGAGCAATTCTTTGGAGACACTTGAGGCAAAAATCACTTGTGCCGACAGCCTATGGTCATTTAGCCCTCAGGGTGACTCACTGATATCTGGATGTCATACAAGCAAGAAGTGTGACTCCAATGATTGGTCCTGCAATCCTTTTCAGTTGTGGTGGCCGAGAAGTCTAAGGAAGCAGAGGCTGATCTACCTGCCAGAGTGGATCCTCTAACCCGGCATGAGTGATGCTGCTGCCCCTGTCTCCTCTCCTGTCCCCTCCTATCTCTGATGTTTCTTCCCTGATGCTTCTCCAACATAAATCATGATTCCTGCCCTGAAGTTGTTTACAGCTTGTTGAGGTTCACTCAGCAGGTCCAACCTGCAACTCCAGGAGGACTCTGTACACTGAGAAGATGATCAATGGCTCATATGAGGATGAGAGGTAGGAGTGACCCAGGATGAGAGAGAAAGGCTTCCTGACCATGAATGAAGATATGATCTGCATAAGGTGAGGAAGAGTGATCCCCACAGAAGAAAAGCAAGGTTTGATACTGAGGGAGGGTAACATTTATGGAATCATAGAATATTAGATCTGAAAAGGATATTAGTATTTGTTCAGTCATGCCTCTCTCTTAACAAAAGAAGAAACCAAGAACTGCACAGGACAAACTGGCTGTATCTCAATTGGAGCTTAAGAGTAAAGTAGAAGCTGTTGTCCAGAGTGCTGATTAGTGGCTGGCTGGCTGGCTGGCAGAGCAGGGGGCCAGGTGCACAGTGGGTTTGTGCACTGTCAGTCTGGGCACTGAGGGGATAGGGAGGCTGCAGCCACAGGCAGCAGCTCCATTGATGTCTCCTGCCCCTGCTTCTGGGTCTGTTAAAGCAACAGTCCTTAACTGTTTTGGCACCAGAGACTGGTTTTATGGAAGACAATTTTTCCATGTCCTATGGCATGGGGGAGGATGGAGGGATGGGACAGGAGGCAGAGCTCAGGCTGTGATGCTGGGAAGCCTGGTTCCTAATGGGCCATGGGTTGGGGACCACAGTGTTAAAAGAGATACAAGAAGGAAAAGTGGAAAGACCAGAGAGATAGTACTGTTGACTCAGACAACTAAGGAAGCCTTACCCAGAAACTCCCACCTGTCAGTGCTAGTGTTTGTGGACCAAAATTTTAACACTATAGGTGATGCCTGGAATATTTAGGTTATACATATAGGGTACACAGTCATGTGTTACTTAACTGCTGGTATATATTCTGAGAAATGTGTTTTTAGGCAATTTTGTCACATCATAGAGTGTCCCGATATAAGCCTAGGTGGTATAGCCTGTTACACACCTAGGCTATATGGTATAGCCAGTTGCTCCTAGGCTATAAACCTGTACAGCATGTTACTGTAGGCAGTTGTAACACAATAGTAAATATTTGTGTCTCTAAACATATCTGAATATAGAGAAGGTACAGGAAAAATATGATATAAAAGATAAGAAATGGTACATCTGTGCTGGGCACAGTGCCTCATGCTTGTAGTCCTAGCATTTTGGAAGGCTGAGGCAGGAGGATTGAGGCTAAGAGTTCACAGCCTCAGAAACATGGAGAGACTCTGTCTCTACAAAATATTAGAAAAATTAGCTGGGCATAGTGGAGTACACCTGTAGTCCCCAGCTACTTCAGAGGATGAAACAGAAGGATCAGTTGAACCTCGGAATTTGAGGTTGTATCGAGCTTTGAGGATACCAATGCACTCTAGATAGGGCAACAGAGTGAGACCATATCTCAAACAACAACAACAACAGCAAAACAAATAAATGGTACATCTGGAGACTGTGCATGGATCTTTCAGGACTCTGAGTAGCTCTGGGTAAGTCAGTGAGTGAGTGTTGATTGATTGTGAAGGCCTACTACGTTACTGTAAACTCCTCTAGACTTTAGAAATGCTATACACTTTGGATACATTAAATATATAAGGAAATATTTTTTCCTTAATAAATTAGCCTTAGCTTAATTTATAAACCTTTAGAGTTTTTTAACTTTCTTTTTTGTAATACCCTTAGCTTAAAACATGAATCCATTGTACAGCAGAACAAAAACATTTCCTTACTCTATAAGCTTTTATCTATTTTCAAAATTATTATTTTTTAACTCTGTAACCTTTTTGTTTAAAACTAAGGCACAAACACACACATTATCCTAGAGCCTAGGCCTACGCAGGGTCAGGATCATCAGTATCACTGTGTTCCACCTACACACGTTGCCCCTTATAAGGTCTTCAGGGACAGTAACACACATGGAACTGTCATTGCCTCTGATAACAATGCCTTATTCTGGAATAACCCTGAAGGACTTTCTGAAGGATGTTTTACAGTTAACTTTCTTTAATAGGTAGAAGGATTAGAGTCTAAAATGATGATTAAAAAGTATAGTATAGTAAATAAATAAACCAACACTATAGTCATGTATTAACATCGGGTATTATGTACTGTACATAATTGTATGTGCTATACTTTTATATGACTGGCAGTGCAGTAGACTTGTTTACACCAGCATCATTGAAACACAGGAGTAGTGTGTTGCACTAACGCAGCGGTTCTCAACTTGTGGGTCGTGACCCCTTTGGAGGTCGAATGACCCTTTCACAGGGGTCGCCTAAATACATCCTGCATATCAGATGTTTACATTATGATTCACAACAGTAACAAAATTACAGTTATGAAGTAGCAACGAAAATTATTTTATGGTTGGGGGTCACCACAACCTGAGGAACTGTATTAAAGGGTCACGGCATTAGGAAGGTTGAGAACCACTGCACTAAGACATTATGACATCAGATAGGAAATTTTCAGCTCTTTACAATCTTACGGGACTCCCATTGTACATGTGGTCATTACAGAAACATCATGTGGCACATGACTGTATTGCTGTTCGTTCATCCATTCAGTGAACATATGTGAGCCCCTATTCCATCCCAGGCACTGTGCTAGGCAGTATAAATGCATCCTATTAATATTTAGAGCAGGATATAGACTCAAAGATTAATGATTATAATTCAATGTGGCAAGTGTTATAATGGAGGAATACAGGGGAGGGACAGGCTGTGAAATTCATTCTGTAAGGAATCAGGAAACTAAAGTGAAGGTGACACTTGGATGGAGTTTTGCAAGACTAGGATCAACGGGTATTAGCCACATGGATGAGCAACAGTGATGACAATAGTAGGGGGACATGTAGCAGATAGAGTAGATTAGCTCATCCATTTGTTCCAATCTCCTTGGGTTCAGTCTTCCTGAACTGCAATGACTAGCACCTCAAAAACAATGTTTGTCAGTTCCTCTTGTGAGAAGGATTCTGGAGGTAATTGAAGCTTTCTCAGAGATTAGAATCAGGAACTGAGTTGAATAGGAGAGAGTGGGGGACAGAGGGTGGCACACGCGGCTCCCATTCTTCTGATGTGGCTCCAGTAGGTGCTGTGTCTTTCCTGTTAGCTAGAGGTGGAAGAGGAGGTATAACTCCCAGGTCCTTGCTGAGTAGCTGGGGGGAGACTGGTACTCAGAGAATCAAGAAGATGCCTTCGAAATGAAATAGGTATTTAAATTCAGGCACATCTGAGTGGAGATGTCTAGAAGTGAGTTGGAAATAGAGTTTGGGAACTTCAGAGTACTGCTTTGAGTAGATATAAAGATTGATGTAGTGTGAGACATAGGCATTAGCGTGGGTGTGATTTCTCAGGAGATGTGTAGAATTTGGAGAGAAGCGGGCCAAGAGTACCACCTAATTGCTTTAAGAAAAACTTTTTGGGGATCATTTCACATTTACTGAAAAGTGCAAAGAATAGGACAAATAACTCTCATATATCCTGTACCTGGCCTCATCTATTGTTAACATTTAATCCATTTGCTTTATCCTTTGCTTTCTCTGTGCACGTGTATGTATATTTTTTCTGAACCATTTGATAGCAAATTGCCTACATCATAGCCCTTTACCCTTTACATCTTCAGTGAGTATTTCCTAAGAACAAGAATATTCTGTTATATAACTACAGTACAGTTATGAGCTTTAGTAAATTTAACATCCATACCATTCTATGATCTAATCTACCATCTGCATTTCAATTTGTTAATGAACCAATGATATCCTTTGTAGGATATTTTTTCCCTCTCTAGTACAGAATCCTGTTTGGGATCACGTATTACATTTAGTTGTTAATGTCTCTTTGGTCTTGTTTAATGTGGATCAGCTTCTCACCTTTTCGTTGTCTCTTGATATTGACATTTTAAAAAAGATTACAGCCCTCCCCAGCCCTTTTAAAATAGAAGGTTCCTTCTTTGGGGTTTTTCTTATTTTTCCTCATGATGAGATTTAGGTTATATGTCTCCTGTCAGAATATTACATAAGTAATGTGATCTTCTCAGGATATCACATCCAAAGGCAAATTATACCCATCTGTCCCTTCACTGGTGATATTTAATTTCAATCACTCAGACAAAGTATCCAGTTTCACTTCTGTTTTGCTACTAATAAGTAATCTATGAGGAAACACAAATCCACACAAATATCCTGCTTCTCAGCAAAATTTCCCCCTCAGTTCAGCCTCTGCTGATGATAATCCAGTGGTGACTGGGAATGGTCAAGGAATGAATGGGAACTCTAGTACTGTGCTGCATTTGCCTTTTAGTCCCTTGCATTCTCTAAGCCAGCAGTTCTCAACCTGTGGGTCGCGACCCCCTTGTAACAATGAAAATACATCCTGGCATTAGGAAGGTTGAGAACCACTGCTGAGCAAAAGCCCTGCCTTCTATGCCACTTTTAATTTATCTATTTATTGTAAGTATGGAGTAACTGATTCTTATTTTTTAATGGTTCATAATTTGTTGTTTTACTTTACAGTTTGGGTGCTCAAATTTCCCCAGATTTCAAACTTCTGTGGCCTTGTGACATACCTCTATTATTTTCTTGAGCACTTTCTTACTTTCTAGCAGAAAAGCATCTTTCCGGTTCATCTTATACCTTCTGTGCCCCAGCTCTAGAACCAGTTACTTGTCCAGGGATCCATGGTTCCTTTTAGTGGCAACCAGTATTAGAAAGCAGCATCTGGCTATTGCATGGGTTCATTGTCCCTGAGGTGTCTTTGTTTCCAGGTTCTTACAGCAGACAGAGCTGAGAAATGTATGTTTGCATTGTACATACACACATTTGCGCACATGTAGCTATACACACACATACGTGCACATACACATTTCAGAAATAAGTCATAGGTTTACACCAATCTCTCCATTTCAATTCACTTTCACAGGGTTTTCCTTGCTTCCCCCCATTCCATATTTGTTTTTCCTTTCTTTTATAGCAAGAACTGTGGGATGGAGCCTCTGATGTATTTCATTAATATTAAATGTTTCATTAACATTTAAAAAGTAGGTCACATTTAAAAGTAGGGCTTGGCACCTTTGGCTCAAGCGGCTAAGGTGTCAGCCACATACACCTGAGCTGGCAAGTTCAAATCCAGCCTGGGCCCGCCCAACAACAATGATGGCTGCAACCAAAAAATAACTGGACATTGTGGTGGACGCCTGTAGTCCCAGCTACTTGGGAGGGGACTTGGGAGGTGGGGCAGGAGAATTGCTTGAGCCCAGGAGTTGGAGGTTGTGAGCTGCGATGCCACGGCACTCTCCCCAGGGCGACAGCTTAAGGCTCTGTCTCAAAAAAAAAAAAAAAAAAAAAAAGTAGGTGTGAGGAGAGCATAGAAACAGACAAGGAACACTAGAAAAGGAGGAGAAAACCAGCAGAGGGACTATCCAAGGCATTCAGGGAGAAATGAGTTTCAGCCCTGTCAAATTTCATTTCCAGTAAAATAAGAGACACAGAAGGAAGAACACATTTTAGGGGAAGACTTTGGCCGTAGTAAGATCAATTTTGGATATATTGAGCTTGGTTATATGGAATAAGAAAGGACCATGGGGGATCCAGGTGAAGTTGTCCCGAAAACAGGCTCAAGAATACATCTGGAACTTGGGAGAGTGTTCATGGCCACAGATGTAGATTTTAGAGCCTTTGTTCATTTACTGAACAAATATTTATGAAACACTCACTCTGCAGGTGCTGTGCTGGCCATTGGTAATATCCAACGCCACTGGCTGTCGTGGAGCTAATCCATTGCAGGGATTCTGGTGGTGGGGGTAGGCAGGGAGACAGGACATAAACATGTAAGTAAATACATGGGATATAATTTTAGATGGTGATAATTACTATGAAGAAAATAACAAAGAATAATTGATGAGGGTATAGACCAGTGGTTCTCAACCTTCTTAATGCTGCGGCCCTTTAATACAGTTCCTGTGGGTTGCCACCCACAGGTTGAGAACTGCTGGTATAGACAAAGGGTGAGTGGAGAGTTGAGTGCTTACTTAGCTTGATTAAGGAGAAACTTTTCTTTCAAAATCTTTTTATTTTTATTTTCATTGCTTTGTATCCTGTTTATTTTTATTGTTGTTTTGTTTTTAGTAACATAGTTTATTGAAAAACTATCTTCTGAGTATCTAGTCTGTGCTAAGAACTGTGCTGGGTACTGATAGAAGTGGTCCCTCTCAAGGTGACTGATGTTTTGAGAGATATATATTAAACAAATAATAACACATATAGATGTATAATTATCAAGATGCTATCAAACAGACAAATGAATTGCTATGCAAACATCTAGTTAAGAAATTCCTGGTGGCCCTTTCTTGTTTGCCTGTGCAGGATTCCTTGCCCCAACTTCACTTTGGGTTTGGTGACATACTCAAATGTAATCTATCAGTGTCAGGGGAGACCCGGTTCTACCTGGTCAATCAAATACCAAGGATTGATTTTGAAATAGGAATATGCCCAGAGTCAAGTTATCCAAGCCAATAAGAGTAATTCTTGGGACTATTTTTTTTTCTTTTGAGACAGAGTCTCACGTTGTTGCCCTTGGTAGAGTGCTGTGCTGTCATAGCTCACAGCAACCTCAATGTCTTGGGCTTAAGAAATTCTCTTGCCTCAGCCTCCCAAGTAGCTGGGGCTAAAGGTGCCTGCCACAATACCCAGCTATTTGTTTAGAGATGGGGTCTTGCTCTTGCTCAGACTGGTCTTGAACCTGTGAGCTTAGGCAATCCACCTGCCTCGGCAGCCCAGAGTGCTCGGATTACAGGTGTGAGCCAATGCGCCTGGCCCCTTGGGACTTTTTTTTGAAACCCTCTTGGAGAAGTAAATCCATTCTTCCTTCTAGGTTTGAATGTGAGGAAGGATGCTGGAGCCACTGCAGCCATTTTGCCACTATGAAGGATGAGACTCTCTGAGGATGGAGCCAACATGGAGGAAATGGGACCAAGAGGTAGAGGAATAAGTAGGTCCGGATGATACTTCTTGAGGCCTGGTTCAAGCTTGAAGCTGACTCTGGACTTTGTCAGCCCACTTGGGCTGTCACTTGTGACCAAGATGAATTGAAACATAATTGAGTCAGGGAAGGTTTCCTTAGGAAAGGCACGTGAAAACTGAGACCTTGGGGATGAGTAGGAATTAAGCTAGCCCAGAGCAGAGGGAGGTGAGGGAAGAAGTAGAAGCCAAGTAAATAGCACCACATGCCCAAGGGGCCTACAGCAGGTGAAGCAGTGGAACACGGGAGGAATGGGGAGTGGGCCTGTGTGCAGCGAGAGGACTATTATTATTATTATTATTTTTTGAGACAGAGCCTCAAGCTGTCACCCTGGGTAGAGTGCTGTGGCATCACAGCTCACAGCAACCTCCATTTCCTGGACTCAAGTGAGTCTCCTGCGTCCGCCTCCCAAGTAGCTGGGACTACAGGTGCCCGCCACAACTCCCAGCCATTTTTGGGTTGCAGCTGTCGTCGTTTGGCGGGCCGGGCTGGATTCGAACCCGCCAGCTCAGATGTACGTGGCTGGCACCTTAGCCACTTGAGCCACAGGTGCCCAGCCAAGAGGACGATTCTTGACAAACCTTTTTAACATGAGAAACTTCAAATGCATTAAAAATAAAGAGAATAGAATAACAAACACCATCACCCAGCATCATTGAATCCTACCTGTCTGATTCCTCCTTGACTTCTGGCTTGATTGCTTTTAAGCCAAGGACTCCAGTTCCTCCAGAGTTCTTGCTTTGGAGATGAGATGTTCTTAGTTATTATGCTATAACATCTCTTTAGAGGCACCACTCTCGGTTGAGTACCAGTGTACCTAGTGCACCTGGTAGGGGTGAGCCTGAGTGTTTGAGGGCTCTCTTTGGCCCTGAGAAGTGTCGTATGGTGCAAAGGTATGCCTGAAACGTGTTAGACCTGCCTGTCTACCAGACTCCAGGTCATTGCCTGAAAGCCTGATGGCTTACATTAACTTGACCCCTTGGAATTTTTTCCTTAGGTGCTGGAAAAAATGGGGCTGTGAAGAGCAAACACTCTCGTGTGCTCAGGAAAGTGGACTTTTTGTTTCCAGCACTCTGGGACCTAAGTTCTTTGAATGATATGGCATTATAAAAGACTAGGACAACTCTGAAAGGAGATAAATACAAGGTGGTGATTATGCCACCAGCTACGTCTGAGATTGTCTCTGTGACTTATTGTTTCTTAACTGTCAAAAGGGAGGCAATGCATTTACATAGCTTCCCAATGTTATTGAGGTGATCAAATCAATGTGGTGAAAGTCTTTGGGAAAATGTAAAGTACTGTAAAATGTAATTATATTACTTCTTGTAATTGTGTACATTAGATGACATAACAGAATGATAAATTAAGTGTATGTTGGTGAGCTGTCACCTAACCCTTCCTCCCTTATTACAGTGTCTTCCTAACAGGTCAGTTCACACATTCAAAATGAAGTGGGAAAAAACTTTATTAGCAAATGTATTAATTTTCTATTGCTGTCATAACAAATTACCACAAACTTGGTGACTTTAAAACATGCACATTTACTGTCTTACAGTTCTGGAGGTCAGAAATATGAAAGGGGTCTGTCTGGGTTAAAACCAAGGTGTTGACAGGGATGCATTCCTTTTGGACGCTCAAGAGGAGAATCTGTTTCCTTTCTTCCAACTTCTAGAGGCCACCTGTGTTCTTTTTCTCATGGTCCCCTTCCTTCAAGGCTGGCAGTGTTGCCTTGCCCTGTGCCTTTCTTCCACAGTCACATCCTCCTCTTCTGTTTCTCTTCCACTCTTAAGGACCTTGTGATTACATTAGGACCACCCAGATGATCTGGGATAATCTCTTTAAAGTCAGCCAATTAGCAACTATGAGTCCTCTTTACCATGTAACCTAATATAGTCATGGGTTCTGGGAATGGTACATGGCTATCTGTGGGGTGCTATTAATCTGACTATCACAGTGTATGTTTTATAAATTTTCTATCTGAAAAGAACTTTGGAAAAAGCAAAATGGAAAATCAAAATTCTTCCTAATTTGCTCCAGGTACTAATGAATGAATACTAGCAATGGTCTTTTTCATGAGAGTCCAGCAACACCTAGTGTCTCTTCAGATAAATTTCAACAGAAAACTTACTGAAAGTGTCCTGTAATTATGCTCAATGACTGATGGAGAAGAGATGAAATTCTTGCTTTGCAAAGGGGAGGAAGGCAGGCAATTCTCCTTCTATATGTTTCTTGGATTTATTCTGAGTTCCCACATCTATGCTGTTATTATAAGCCTTTACATTAATTTGTGTGTGAGGCATGGCACTGTACTGGGCTCTGTGGTAGATGCAGAAAGATAAGAATGTGATCCCCATCCTCAAATGGCTTATAGTCTCATCGGGCAGATGAGATGCATTCTGATTAGAGCATATGTACTAATTTACAAAACATCAAAGACTTAAGGGCCAAGTGTACCAGTTATAATTAGATTCAGTTGTACATAAAGTGAAACCCAAAAGAACAGTGAATTAAATAGCAGAGACATTTATTTCTTGCTCTTGGAAAGAACTGGTGTAGCTACTTTGGAAAACACTTTGGCAGTTCCTCAAAAAGTTAAATATGGAGATACTACATGACCAATTGATTCTTCTCTTAGAAACTAAAACATGCATCCATAGAAAAACTTGTACATGAATGTTCATTTTAGCATTATTCATGAAAGCCAACAAGAAGAACCAACACAAATGCCCATCAACTGATAATTGATAAGAAAAATGTGATATATCCACAGGTGGAATATTATTTAACCACTAAAAGGAATGAAGTATTGATACATGCTACAACATGGATGAAACACAAAAGGCCATATATTGCATGACTCCATTTACATGAAGTGCCTGGAGCAGGCATATCTATAGAGGCAGAAACAGATTAGTGTTTGCTAGGGGGCTGGAGGACAAAGAAGGGACAATGGGGGATCACTGCTGATGGATACAGTGTTTATTTATGGAGGGATACAAATGTTCTAAAATTAGTGTTTATGATTGAGCAACTTTTTAGATGTAATAGGAACCCCCCAAACACTGGATTGTACACTTTAAGTGAGGGAATTGTTTTCTATGTGAAAAATACAATAAACTCATTTAATAACTCAATAAGGTTACTAAAAAAATACCAAGAGAATCAAGGAGACAAAATGGGTGATGAATAATTAAATGACATGAAGAAGAAATTAGAAGTGTGCCCAAAAGATGCTTCGAAAGGCAGGGAGGAAGCTTATCTATGAAAAAGCTAAGCATTATCATAAAGAATACAGGCAGATGAACAGAACTGAGATTTGGATGGCTAGGATGGCAAGAAAAGCTGGCAACGTCTATGTACCTGCAGAACCCAAATCGGCATTTGTCATCAGGATCAGATGGTGATGAGTCCAAAGGTCCGAAAGGTGTTGCAGCTTCTTCGCTTTCGCCAGATCTTCAATGAAACTTTTGTTAAGCTCAACAAGGCTTCCATTAACATGCTGAGGATTGTAGAACCGTATATTGCATGGGGGTACCCAAATCTGAAGTCAGTAAATGAGTTAATCTACAAGCGTGGTTATGGCAAAATCAATAAGAAACGAACTGCGTTGACTGATAGCAGTTTGATTGCACGATCTCTTGGCATCATCTGCCTGGAAGATCTGATTCCTGAGATCTATACTGTTGGAAAATGCTTCAAAGCAAGTAACTTCTTGTGGCCCTTCAAGTTATCACCTCCACGGGGTGGAATGAAGAAAAAGACAACCCACTTTGTAGAAGGTGGAGATGCTGGTAAGGGAAGACCAAATCAATAGGCTTATTAGAAGAAAGAACTAAGGTATCTGCCCTGATTGTTTTTGTAATCTGATGAGTTAATAAACAGTGACTGCTTTCAAAATGAAAAAAAAAAAAATTCAAAGAAGAAAAAATATAAAATATTTTAGTGTCAAAGAATTTCTTCATTTATTCCTAAGTAAATAAAAGTGAGCATCAAATGCCAAGGAGTTAATACTATTTATTATTATTAATGAACTTTTAAAATTGTGATGTAACAGTTTATTCACAATGTCAATTTTTGTCATACATTGGAAATTAATCCTTTACAACTATTTTTATTTGTGACTGAAAGTTCTAGATTTCAATAAAAAATATGTGAGAGGGTAGTTTATTAAAATTCTTTTAGTGAGTATGCAGGCAAAAATTCTGAAGTCCACTATATAAGTTGCAAAAAAACTCAATAAATCCTTAAAAAGCTAACATTTATAAGCCATATTTTCTGACTTCAAAGAATTAAACCTAGAAATTTTAAACAGTAAAAGTCAATATGTCTAGAATAAAACATTCAGTCACAAAATATACACAGAATGATTTAAAAAGAACACCCATATATGGAATGGGGACAAAGCTGTATTTACCAGCATATTTGTAGCCACAATTATGTCTAAGAAAAATAAGCAAAAGGGAATTAATAAAGATTAGAGGCTGGGCATGAGGCTCATGCCTGTAATCTCATTGCTTTGGGAGGCCAAGTCAAGAGGACTGCTTGAGGCCAAGAGTTCGAGACCAGCCTGGGCAACATAGCAAGGCCTCATCTCTTACATTTTTTTTTTTTAAATTGGCCAGGTATGTGCTTGTAGGACCTGCTCCTTAGGTAGCTGAGGTGTGAAGATTGCTAGAGCCCCGCAGCTACAGTGAGCTATGATTTTATCACTGTACTCCAGTCTCGGCAACAGAGTGAGACCCTGTGTCTTAAAAAAAGGAAAAAAAGAAAGACAGAGGAGAGATTATGAATTAAAAGACAGAAAGTCTCTATATTTCAAGAAAGAAATATAGACAACATAAATATGCAGAGCTTAAGATGAGAAAAAGGCACTTACAATTAGGCAGAAGAACATAAAAAGTTCAAGGCGCTAGAAAGAATGGAGAACTAGGTTATAGCCTGTACTCTAATTTACTCACAAGACAAAAATCCCTTGAAATCCAAGAGTCCACTAAAGGAATTCCCCCCTGGGTATCTTTAGTAATTAAAATAAACTACTCTTCTAACTTTTAGAGGAAAGTTTAATTGGAAACAGCGATAGATAAGGAGAGTCCAGAGAAATATATTTTACTAAAATGAAATGTGACTACCTTAATTATCTCTGGTTACAAAAATGATTTAATGAGGTTTTAAAATAAAGTCAACTTCCAAATGTAAGTTTTAAGAAAAGGGGTGAATAAGACATGATGCACAGTGACATCAAAAGGAATAGTCTTTGTATGATCTATTTCTCTGTGACTACCTCTCAACTAAATTTCGTTAAGACATATTACATATATATCCACAGCCATGTGTCATAATGATGTGTCTGTCAATGGTGGACTCTATATGCAGTGATCCCTTAAGATTATAATACCCTATTTTTACTGTTTCTATGTTTAGATACACAAATACTTAGCACTGTGTTCCAATGCCTACAGGATTCCGTACAGTTAAGAGTACAGGTTTGTGACCCTGGATGTGTACTAGGTCTTACCAGTTTCCTGAAACATACTCCATGACGTTTACACAATGATGAAATCGCCTAATGACATGTTTCTCAATGTACCCACATCATCAGGCAACACAAGACTGTCTAAGACAGTCTGTAAGATATGGCAGTATTCTTACTCTTCAACACTAGGAGGCCATTTTTAAATGCTTTTAGATAATCTGAAAGCTCTTGCATTATCCCTACTGCAGTTAAGTTTTCATTATATGAAGGATAATTAAACATGTTTTAGATTATCTTTATTTTCCTCTCCCTGGATGTCTAGCTTTTGGTCATTTCACTGCTCATTAAAATGTCCATAAGAAAATAGGCAGAGAAACACAAAAAAATTCAAGGCAACTATAATTGCATTCATATTGACAGATATAGGAAATTCTGTTACTGGAAGATTTCTGTACTAATAAATAATACCAATCTGCAATTCAATCACTTAAAATATCATCTCAAATCTAATTTACTTAAGATCTTGGGACTGTTTTATTCAAATGGAAGAGTTTCAGACCTATCCAACTAAATGTGCTACAAGTTGTGGTGTTATGAAGAAATACTTTCTGAAATCTAAACAATCCTTTAAAATACAGATTTAAAGGAACTGGGAGATGGCTTTATCTGATCGCTTGATCATGAAATTTACAACAAAGTATTTAGAAATTATTCTCACAAGCTAATAAACGATAGAGCAGTCAGACAGATGACTTTAGGGGCCCAGCATGAAACCAGTTTGCACATTATATAAAAAACTTCCGTACTTTTTAATGATGACCTTACCCAAGGGACAAGTTTAATATTCACGGTCACTTGAGATTCTTTCTAGGATTCCATTACTCATTTCTGAAAATGGCCCTGTCCCAGCTGGGTATTTTGTAATTAAAAAAATTAAATTTATAGGAACTCTTTCAAATGTCCTGGGATATCTAGACAATAGAACAAAAAACATTATTAAAATCATTCCTTTATATTTATGTTATAAAACAGGATTTGTGTGTGTGTGTGTGTGTGTATATATACAGAACAGACTAGAAAGACAGATCTTTTGCTTTCTCTCAGGAAGATGACATTATTTTAACAAAATAATGGAGAGAAATCTGGGTAAAAATCCAAAAAGCTGGCTTCTAGTTCTCCTTCTACCAATACCTACCATGTCCATAGTCCAATTCTTCACTTCTTTATTTTATTTTATTTTGCAAGTTTTTGGCCGGGGCTGGGCTTGAACCCACCACACCCGGTATATGGGGCTGGCGCCCTACTCCTCAAGCCTCTGGTGCCGCCCAATTCTTCGGGTCTTAATTTCCTCATAATCTTTATAAGTTCTTCTTTATCTAGAGTTACATAATTCTTCTGAAAATTAACTCATAAAGTATGAATTACGTGAGTTGAAAATGTGGTAATTACTTTAATAGTTGGTCTAAAATTATGAAATTGGGGGATATAGTAGCAGAGATTAAGACTAAACAAAACAGATATGAAATCTCAGCTGGTTTCTTTAGTGTTTCAAGTTCATTTATGCTGAAATTCAGATGCTTATCAATGACATTCAAAGATAAAAATAACTAATCACAAGTGTTGCTTCCATTAGAGATGCATAGATATAGATAAACTAGATAAATACAACTTTTAAAAACCAGTTGGGGACTCTTCTGGCTATGTAAAAGAGCTCCTAAAATCATTTCATTATCACTGATTGATTTTGTTTTTTATACCACTTATTCTAGATATCCATATTGACATTTTTTTTGTTTAACTCAAGAACAACTGGCCAGTAGTTCTAAAGGTAGATTAATTATTAGTATCGGAAACAAAGAAAACGTAATGTTAATAGCTTAGTTATTAACATACACTTACAGAATTTTTTTATTTTCATTAATTATTTAAAAAATAATTAAAGAACTCACAGGTACAGAGCCTAATAAGAGTATTGAAAGAAAATCTCCAAAAATTAATATGGTGCCAAGTTGGGTTACACACTCTTTAACAAATCAACAAGAAAAGTAGACCATGAAAAAGGAATGATGGAGAAAATTTTCACACAGTGGTGGACAAGAAACACAATCCTGGGTCAATCCTGATAGAAACTTGAAAATTGGGGATATCAAAGGCATCAGTTTAAATGAAAGTGTAATAGAGAAATTTCAGAAGTAAGAAACATCTGCCAGGTGTAGTTGCTCACCCCTGTTAATCCCAGCGCTCTGGGAGGCTGAGGCAGGAGGATGGCTTGAGCTGGGGAGCTGGATACCAACCTGAGAAAGAACAAGATCCAAAATAGAAAAACAAGCCAGGCCTGACCGGCATCTGTAGTCCCAGCTACTCGGGAGGCTGAGGCAGGGGATCATTTGAGCCTAGGAGTTTGAGGTTGCTATGAGCTATGACAGCACAGCACTACCCAGAGTGAGACTGTCTCACAGAAAAAAAAAAAAAAAATCTGAGATCTATTCAAAATCATTGCTTTTAAAAGTCTTTTGAGGCATCTGTTAAGATTCTCTTCTCCAGCCCAAGCCAGGCAGCTGGCAGCAGAGGACAGATTAGAACTCACCATTTCCTGGCACCTAATGAAGCATATAAACCTTGTCCTTTAAACCACACGGTCTCATGTAAAGCAGAAATGTGACCTCTGTTAGATATCCTAATTGTGCAGGAAAACACGTTAACAAAGTAGCTTAGTTTTTCAGAGAAATATGAGAAAGTAGGTATTTAATGCCTTCAATTTGTTGCCTCTGCTCAAAACATTTTTAAACTGGCAAAAGTTTTTCATAAATTTACGGACCATTAATTTCACTATGAACTTAAGTTTTACAGGTAACGTCATCATCTCCTTCTTCCTTCTCCGCTTCATCCTGGGCAACGTGAGGTCCAAAGTGGACAGCCCCTCTGCCCAAATCTCAGTAGATGACCCATCTACACATTAACATTACACATGGGGGAGTCTCTGACTCGGAACCCTTTCCCTTTCTCCATCTCCACCCCACTCTCCTAAAAAGGCACAGACCATTGTGACACTCATTCTAAGACTGTATCAGGGTAAGTGTTCACAGAGACAGGTTTCAACTATATTCTACATTATTATAATTCACAGACAGACACCTTTACTGGCAGGGCAAACCAAAGCAGAATTGTAAGCCGGGTACAGAGTGTGCCTGAGGCTTTCCTCTTGTCTGGAGGCTCCTTAGTCTACAAAGGCCTGCAAGGTCCCCTCCCACATCTAATTAACCAACAGCCACTCTCAGAAAAGGATCTCATCCATCACTCCTTGGGAACATAACACTTTATATTTCAGTGTATCATTTATTGTCTTGAAAGATGATGATAAATCTCTTGAAATTCCTGGCTCTACGTATCTATTCATTCTCACAGAGAAATATTTCATGTATTTATTAAAACATAGGTGATTTTTAAAAACTATTTTCTGGTATATATGGATATTTCAGTTTTGTTACTTAAAACTGAAAGCTAAGGATAATTTTTAAGACAGATTAGAAAAAAACACAATAACATAAAATGATTACAAATAAGCTTTGTTAATGATCATGAAGTTCACTTATCATATCACTTATTTTCTACATTAAAAAACTGTCCAGTGGCTCATGCTTATAATCTGAGGGCTTTGGGAAGAATGCATGAGGCCATGAGTTAAGGACCAGGATGAGCAACATAGTGAGACCCCATCTCTACCAAAAAGTAAAAAAATTAGCTGGGTGTGGTGGTACACAATTATAGCTCCAGGTACTCTGGACTGCTTGAGTTCAGGAATTTGAAATTGCAGTGAGTTATGATGACATCACTGTATACTAGCACAGGCAACAGAGAGAGAGAGACCTTATCGCCAAGAAAAAAACAGTTTACATGGGTGGCACCTGTGGCTCATCGAGTAGGATGCCGGCCACATATACCGAGGGTGGTGGGTTCAAGCCCGGCCCCGGCAGAAATGCAAAAACACAAAATAGTCAGCTGTTGTGGCGGGCACCTGTAGTCCCTGCTACTCGGGAGTCTGAGGCAAGAGAATCGCCTAAGCCCAAGAGTTGGAGGTTGCTGTGAGCTGTGACACCACTGCACTCTACTGAGGGCGATAAAGTGAGACTCTGTCACTACAAAAAAAAAAAAATAGTTTATAAGTTTTAAACTTATACCATACTCACATAGTTCATCATAATTAATGACTACAGCATACTCTAAAATGCTCAATTTACAAGGAAGGTTTATCACGATCTTCTCTGAATACTTTATATCTATTGTATGGCAGTTGCAGTAATTTGATTCTTTCTAGTTTTTCAAATTCTGAAATATAAAAAAGCATAAAAACTAAATTTTAATTTCTTTTATGACTGAACAGCAAACATTCACAATTCTACAGCTCTGAGCAGAATTTCTCATCATGTGACAATCTTAGGAGAAAAGAAATATAAGTTCAGTTTTGGCAGATAAAGTATCTTAAAAATTATAGGAACGTGAAGACATGAATGTTCAATCCTAACTCATCTAAACCCACTGAGGAATAGGAAAGCAAAAAGCTTAGGACAGCAAAGAAAATGTTTTCCTTTCTTCTATGATCCTTCCTTTTTTACTGGAGTGGATTGAAATGTGTGCCCCCAAGTTCATGCCCACCCAGAACCTCAGGATGTGACCTTACAGGAAACAGGGTCTTTGCAGATGTCATTAGCTGGGGTCATACTGGATTAGGGTGGGCCCTCAATCCAATGTGTGATGTCCTTGTAAGATGAAGAAGATGAGGAAAGGATATACAGAGACACAGAGGGAGGAAGTCCACGTGGAAATGGGAGGCCAAGACAGGAATGACGCAGAATGTCTGGACCACAAGAGTCTGCAACAGGCAGGGGAGGATTCTTTGCTAGAATCTTCAGAGAGCTCTAACCTGTTGGCACCTTATTTTGCATGTGTAGCCTCCACAACTGTGACAGAAGTATGTTTCTTTTGGTTTAAGCCACTCAATGCGTAGCAATTTATCACAGCAGCGCTAGGGGACAGGTACATCCTTAAATGCGGGGGAAAAAGGCTAAAAGGATTACATCTTTCTTGGGTCCACACAGTATTGTTTTGTTTTCATGTATTCATTTTAAACTAAGCCATCAGCTTAACAGCCTAATACTATTACTCAAAACCACATTGCATTTTTGTTTCAGCCTTCAAAAAAGATTTAGCTTTACATTTAGCAAAGTTTTATACGGAAATGAGACCTGGCTCTAACTCTGGCCTCTAATATAAGAAACAGAACAAAACATCCTCAAAAGAAATTTTAAAACTAAAAAAGCTTTAAAGACATTTTATTCTTACAAGCCACTGGGCAATATTTATAAAAGTATTACTTTCCTTACACTCTATACTTAGCAAATTCTTGTATCGTATATTAATAAAGTGCGGATGTCAAACGCACGGTAGGTACTCAATAAATATTTATTAAATTGCACTGAATAGCAGTGTGCTCTTGGTATAAACAGCTGGGGAGAGGAATTGTTAAATCTCTATTTGGCAAAAATATTTATTTACCCTATATTTTAATCTGTTAAGGTTGCTCTAACAAAATTCCATAAACTGAGTAAGTTACAGACAAAAATGTATACTGCATAGTTCTGCAGACTGGAAATCTACGGTGGAGGTGCCAGCAGATTCCACGTGTGGTGCAGGCCTGCTTCCAGACAAAGCCATGTTCTCACTGTGTCCTCACAGCGGAGGGCAGGAGAGCTCTCTCTCTTTTAAAAGAGCACTTACCCCGTTCCTGGGGGCTCCATCTGCATGACCTAATCACTTCCCAAGGGTCACACCTCCAAATATACTCACGATGGGGATTACGTTTCCACACATGAAATTACAGGGGACACACAGTCCAGAATACCCCGCAAAAAGATTTTAGTGCTTTTAGATATTTACCTGAAACTACTGCAAATATTTTACTGTGCTCAAATTCTTTCCTTAAGAAAGAATTAATTGCTAGAAAATAACTTCAATGGGCTGAGGAGATATTCTACTTAACTCTCATTAGAAAGTTATTTAATCAATATACCTTTCCCTTGCTCACCATCCAAAAAATCTTAACGACATTATCACAAAAATTCTGTCTGTAATATGCCAAAGGACCTTCAAAGACTAAAATATCTTTAATTCAGGGAGGGAGCATTAAAAGAATAAACACACTTCGGCAGAGAATACTGATCATTTGGGGGAAGAGAAAAGGAATATTTAAAAAGGTTCTAACTGAATGAACAAAAAAAGTATATTACACAAAAATAACATTAAGTGTGCATAAAGTAATCAGGTAAAAACTAGTAAAATATAGAACTATGGTTCTCACAGATTCTGTACAAAACCATAAATATATTTCTCCGATATTACCTCTTTCTGCCACATGGACAGCCTAAAATTCTTTATGCTGTAATTTAATAACATACTAAATTAATACCTGGTAGAACTATGTATTATTGTCATATTTAACATAAGCCTAATTCATACTTCAGTGCTTTTAATTCACTTTGAGATGAAATAAATTGTAATATTTTTAAAAATTTTAACTCTACAAAGGTATCGTAATATCAAGACTATGTGACTCATAGATCAATATTTCATAGTTTGGAGAAACTCATCATTTCACAAATATAGTATTTGTAACTTTTCTCCTTTCAACATTGAGGGAAATATCTAAAAATCTAAATTTAAAGGTTAATGATTCACTAACAATTGTACATGTTTATAAAAGTTTAGTAATTTCTTGGTCTATTTAAGGACATTTATTCCTTAAATTATTAATCTAAGTAAGAGCCTGTTACACTAAATAACTTTTCCTCAAGGAAAGAAATTATATCAGAATATACACAGAAGAACGAAAGCTGTAACCCAACTATAGTCTAAGATGAAGGGGAAAGAGGAGAGGGAAGGGTGGGGAGGATGCATGTAGGGAGGGTAACTGGTGGGACCACACCCACGGTGCATTTTACAAGGATACATGTTATATCTACTAAGGGTTGAATATAAGTATCTTAACACAATAACTAAGAAAATGCGGTGAAGGCTCTGTTAACCAGTTTGATGAAAGTATTTCAAATTGTATCTAAAACCAGCCCACTGTACCCCATAAATGCATTAATGTACACAGCTATGATTTAATAAAGAATATACACAGAAGAGAAGTTTAAGTGGACTACAGTGCTCTACTAATACTAAACTAAAGCAATATGGCCGGGCACAGGGGCTCACACCGTAATCCAGCACTCTGGGAGGCTGAGGCTGGAGGATCTTTTGAGCTCAGGAATTCAAGACCAGACTGAGTAAGACTGAGACCCTGTCTCTACTCAAAATAGAAAAACTAGCTGGATTTGGTGGCCGGTGCCTATAGTCCCAAGCTACTCAGGAGGCTGAGGCAGGAGGATCAATGGGAAACCAAAAGTTTGAGGTTGCTGGGAGGTATGATACCACAGCACTCTACCCAGGATGACAGAGTGAGACTTTGTCTCAAAAAATAATAACAATAAAAATGAAGCAATATACTGACAGATTGAAAATGACTAATAGTCTCACTGAGTAAAATCCAGACAATGATAACAGTGGGTCATCATAGTTTTTGCAATGGTTTCCCACAATAGCGCTCTTCTTGTGGCCATGTCACTTCAAGGTGGTCTCCCTGAATTAAACAGGGTGGTCTCCCTGCATTTTTTTCTTTTCCTTTTAATTGCAAAATGGCAAAATAATTGTTTAAATCTGTAAGACTACAAGCTAGCCCCAGGTTACTAAGGAGAAAGGTTTGTTCTTAAGCTCAATTTGTATGTAAGCTATAACAGGTATATTTCTGTGTATCACCTATGATAGATTCTACTAGCAAGTCTGAGTTGGACATCAGTCAGATGTTTGTAACTTGAGGACCTATGTAGTAGTCTGTTCGTAATTGTGAGCTATATCTAAGTCAGATGTTAGTAACTCAGGGATGGCCTACTTTCAGTAAAAAGCAAAAATAATTCTATTTGTTGTAACTACCCTTGACCCTTGAACAACACAGGTAAGAACCATGAGGTCCACTTATACGTGAATTTTTGTTTTCCTTGTCCAAACTCCTTTGGAAAATACACTATTGGCAGAATGCAGATCCTGCATCATTTGTACAGGCAGGTTATGCAGGGCCACGAGGGACTTCAGTGGGTGTGGATTTTGGTTTATGTTCCAGCAGAGGGGCAGGGTGCAGGAGCCAGTCCCTGTGTATAATGAGGAATGACTATATTTAAAAATACCAAGAAAATGTAAAGTGCTCTTTGCCAATCTAACAGAAGTAATTTTAACTGGATGTCTGTAACTTCTTAAGAAGTTGAAGTAAGACAAGTGGGAGGCTGCGCAGTCAGTCAATAAGCTTCTGTACTCAAAGGCATCCTGAACACAGTTGTTCTAAGAGGAAGGAGAGTGACAAATAAAACAAACAAAATCCCAGTGAGAAGACGTGTCTCTGACCTGGGATCTAGCACCCAAAAAAAACTAAGAATAAATAACCCAGTATGTGTATATGTGAAAGCGACCTATTAGGAGCGCAGAAGAGGCTGTAATGAGTAAGTAAGAGAAGAGGGAGTTTGCAATCACTCATGTAAGAAAGGTGCTGAGTAGTGAGAAGAATTTAAGATAAAAGTTAATGAGGAGGAAAGAAAAAGCTACACTGATGGGAATGACCTGTATGAAAGCCTTACAAACACCAAACCAGGATCTGTCACTGTTTTAGGTGCACAGACTCAGAAAGGTCACTTGATCTTTGAGCCCTGGTGTACCCATTCATTCAATTCAAGCCAGGCACAGTGGTTCTGGGCCCAGCCCTCTCGGAGGTAGGGGCAGGTGGATGACCTGAGCTCAGGAGTTCCAGACCAACCTGAGCAAGAGTGAGACCCCATCCCTACTAAAAATAGAAAAACTAGCCAGGCATGGTAGTGGGCGCCTGTAGCCCCAGCTACTTGGAAGGCTAAGGCAGGAAGACTGCCTGAGCCCATGAGTTTAAGGTTGCTGTGAGCTATGATGCCGTGGTACTTTACCGAGGGTGACACAGTGAGACTGTCTCAAAAAGAAAAATAAAATAAAAATTAAAAAATGCAATTCAACAGGCATTCACTGAGCACCAGCCATGTGCCAAGAAAGTATTGCCGGCTCTGAAGAACAGAAGTTCCTGCTTTTGGGAAGTTCATGCTGACATCAAGTGTAAAATTTAAGAAATGTTAAGAGAAAGTCATGAAGTGGAAGTCATAGCAGGAAAAGCCCAGCATTGGTTTCTCTACTTCTACTGTCTCCCCTTCATAATTCACCTACCAGCGTCAACCAGAGCTCTCCAAAAAACACTATCATGTGGCTGTCATCTGTGCCAAATCCCCAGGGGTCCCCCAAGGAACATTCAAACCCTCTAATCTGAGATTCTTGGCCTGTCTTGGCTTCAACCAACTTTTTTAGCCTTATCTTCCAAAATTCTCTTGTATGAATTTCATGTTCAAAGTAGGTTAGTTGGTATTTTCTCAAATATACTTCATACATTCCACCTTTTAAAAGTTGGTCATGCCCCCTCCGCCTGAAATGCCTTCCTTCTGTCACTTTCTCCAAAATCGTGCCCCCAAATCCGTCAGGCTCAATTATTTCCTTGATGTGACTGATTTCCTAAGTAAGAGAGAGATAAGACAAGGAAATGTCCAAAGAAAACAATTTGCTTTTCTCGATTAAAGAGGAAGGATTAAGACAGAGAAACTAGTGAGGAGGACAGTGCACAGTGTGACTGTATTGTAACAAGTTGATCCAAAAAAATACTACTTTATAGAATCAGCATTTCTTGATTACCTAGTATATATAAATGGAAAAAATTAGTTTAAATGGACTCAAAATTTATGTAATTATGAAGAGGAAAATAAAGTACTAGGTATATAGTAGGTTCTAAAAAAAATGCTAAGTTAACTCCCTTTTTAAAATTATTGATTTTCCTTAAGAAATTAGTAAACTCCTAGAAAAGACTATTGGTTAAATATTATCAGTATATGCTGATTTCTAATCTTATAGAAAAAAACACTTGCTGCAGTAATCATAAGTACAATAACTTAAACTCTGGGATCACTGGGGTAAATATTGTAAAAAGAAGCCAGGTTCAATACTAATTAAAAACTTCAAGAAAAAGAATACTACCCAACACATTCTATGAAGCAAACATCACCTTGATCCCTAAACCAGGAAAAGACCCAACAAGAAAAGAAAATTATAGACCAATATCACTAATGGATATTGATGCAAAAATATTCAACAAGATCCTAACAAACAGATCCCAACAACACATCAAACAAATTATACACCATGACCAAGTGGGCTTTATCCCAGGATCTCAAGGCTGGTTCAATATACGTAAATCTATAAATATAATCCAGCACATAAACAAATTAAAAAATAAAGTCCATATGATTCTCTCAATTGATGCAGAAAAAGCTTTTGACAATATTCAGCATCCCTTCATGATCAGAACACTTAAAAAATTTTGTATAGAAGGGACATTTCTTAAACTGATAGAGGCCATCTACAGCAAACCCACAGCCACTATCATATTGAATGGAGTTAAATTGAAACCTTTTCCACTTAGATCAGGAACCAGGCAAGGTTGCCCATTGTCTCCTCTGCTCTTCAACATTGTAATGGAAGTTTTAGCCATTACAATTAGGGAAGAAAAGGCAATCAAGGGTATCCACATAGGATCAGAAGAGATTAAACTTTCACTCTTCGCAGATGATATGATTGTATATTTGGAAAACACCAGG
>CAUYRH010057537.1:0-44874 GCA_963574655.1 Perodicticus potto
GGGTGTTGTGGCGGGCGCCTGTAGTCCCAGCTACTTGGGAGGCGGAGGCAGGAGACTCGCTTGAGCCCAGGAATTGGAGGTTGCTGTGAGCTGTGATGCCATGGCACTCTATCCAGGGAGACAGCTTGAGGCTCTGTCTCAAAACAAACAAACAAAAAAAAAAAAAACAAAAAAAAAAACCGAAACAACACACTTATTGAATTGTCCATACTTGAATGGCAGTTCTCTTCTTGGTAGTACTGGTTGTAGCCATAGCAGTCACAATCTAATAATCACCACCAAACTCATAATACAGCTACCATTTATGTCTTATTTATGTAACTAAGCCCTGTGATAAGAACACTTGACACATTATTTTACTTAACCCTCTCAATACTGTATAAACTAAGTACTATCAGTCTCATTTTACAGATGAGGAAACTGAGGCTCTGAGAGGTAAAAACCGAATCACATCCAGGTGTGTTTGACTCTGAGCTGCAGCAGATAGCCCCATTCTAGCTGCAATGGGCCATTTGAAGGGAGAATTATAAAACAAAAATAACAACTGCTATAGGTCTTAGGCTGGAACATTTTCTTCCTTCTTTGTATCACAGTAAAACACTGCATCAAAGTCTGCACAGAGCTGCCAACACCTGTACTTCTCATGTCCTAATCAAAGTCCATTGAGAATGTGATCTAGTAAAATTTACTTCAGTAGTAAAGTGATCTAGTAGAGATCAAAGTGTATTTCATAGGTAAGACTAAGAGTTTAGATAATATATTTTGATAGAAGCTAAAAAACTGAACAGAGAATCATCAAAACTGGTTCTCACAGGAACTGTATTAAAGGCTCGTGGCATTAGGAAGGTTGAGAACCACTGCTTTAGAGAAATTTCCCACAGACCCCTGGAGGCACCCAGAGACGTGGCCCCTTTGGAAAACACTGATCTGACCACCAGAAATGCTTGGACTCACATGGCACCCCAACTACCACAAGGAACTATCATCAGTGTCTCTCTAGTGTTTACATCACATGGCTAGATGCAACCCCTGTCTTCAACGTTTCTCCCTCTTAGCACTTCACATACTATATTGACAAGTTCTTCGCCATTGTGTCTCCATTAGCCTTCATAATAAATGTCCAGGAACCATCATTTCAGAACAGGCAAATATACAGAGTCCAGGGGCTTTGTTCTCTGTCCAAAGTACAAGGGTGAAGATCGGGGCCACACACTCATTCATCAACTCGGTGACCAAACACCCAGCATCTGCCAGGCATGGCAGGACAGAAGAAAAATCAGACAACATAGATTCTGTCCTTGAGGAACTTCCTAACAGGGGAGAAACCACAAGCCACTGTAGGACTCTGAGCTCACTCACATGTGCCTGATTGTGTGGGAGAATGACAGAGAGAACACGACTTATGACATAGAAATTATATTGCAATCGTTTTTTTAAAAGGACACTCAAGCACCAGCCTCTTTGGCAATGCAAACTGCCTGGACTACTACCTCTTTGACCTTCCTCATGGGAAGGTGATGAAAATGCCTGGGCAAATGGAACTTTAAAATTTTATTTATTTATTTATTTTTGAGACAGAGTCTCACTTTGTCACCCCCGGTAGAGTGCTGTGGTGTCACAGCTCACAGCAACCTCGAACTCTTGGGCTTAAGTGATTCTCTAGTTTCAGCCTCCCGAGTAGCTGGGACTACGGGTGCCTGCAACAACGCCCAGCTATTTTTTTTTTTGTAATTGTCATTGTTGTTTAGCAGGCCCGGGCTGGGATCAAACCTGCCAGTGTATGTGGCTGGCATCCTAGCCACTGAGCTATGGGCACCAAGCCCCATGTGGAACTTGATCATATTGAGTAGTGATATGGTGGAATCCTGCCAACGTCACTAGCTTTCTGTGTGTCCTCAGGCAAGTTACAAGTGCTCTAAGTTTCAAGCCCCTCAGCGGTAAGATCTGTACTATTTGTCTAAATGAGTTGTTGGGAGAAGAATGTGAGATGTGAAGCTATTTGTCCATAAAAGGTTTGGTTCTCTTGTGCTATTAGGCCTACTCTCAAGCCCTGGGACTTATATCAAAGTTAGTTTGCCAATGGTTAACACTCCATCATGTTCTCTATTAAATTCTATCTGGGTTTTAGAGGCATTTGGCATAACTTGTGTTCATTTTGTAATTGAATGATTGGTTTAAGGTACCACAGGTGAGCTCAGAAGAAGCTCAAAAGAACAGCTGTGGCATCACACACCATTAATTCCATCCAAGACTTTTCTTGACACAGAGTCTTATACTCTGTTGCCCAGGCTAAAGTGGCATGGTGTCATAATAGCTCACTGCAATCTCAAACTTCTGGGCTCAAGTGATACTCTTGCTTCAGCCTCCTGAGTAATCTGGGACCATAGGGCATGCATCGTCATGCTTGGCTAATTTTTTCCATTTTTGCAGAGTTGGGGGCTCACTCTCACTCAGACTCATCACAAACTTTTGGCCCTCAAGTGATCCTCCTGCCTTGGCCACCCAGAGCCACCATGCCCAGCCCCCCAACCAATAATTTTTTTTTTGTTTTTGCAGTTTTTGGCCAGGGCTGGGTTTGAACCTGTCACCTCTGGCATATGGGGCTGGTGTCCTACTCCTTTGTGCCATAGGCACCACACCAACCAGTAATTTTTTTAAAGATGCAGCACTAGACTCAAATCTCAGAGAAGCTTTGAGAAGCTTTTTGAGACAGTCTACTTTTTTGAGAGAGTCTCACTTCTCAATCTCAGAGAAGCTCTCAGTAGCTTTTTTGAGATAGAGTCTCATGATGTCGTCCTCGGTACAGTGCTATGGCATCACAGTTCACAGCAACCTCAAACTCTTGGGCTTAAGTGATTCTCTTGCTTCAGCCTCCCAAGTAGCTGGAACTACAGGCACCTGCCACAATGACTGGCTATTTTTTTTTTTCTTTTGCAGTTTTTTGGCCTGGGCTGGGTTTGAACCTGCCACACTCAGCATATGGGGCCAGCGCTCTACTCCTTGAGCCACAGGCACCACCGCGGCTATTTTTTTTGGTTGCAGTTGTCATTGTTGTTCAGCAGGCCCGGGCTGGCGCTTTAACCAATGTGCTATGGGTGCCGAGCCCAAAGAGTTATTTCTTTTAAGGGTGAAACTTTAAAACACATTGGCCATATGAAGCCCGCACACTGTACCCCATGATTGCACTAATGTACACAGTTATGATTTAATACAATATAAAAATTAAAAAAAAAGAAAAAAACAAACACATTAGCTTTGTCTTTTCAAGAGCTCTTGAGCACAACAAACCTGAAACTTTCCTTCAACTATACTAGAGTCTGCCCATCATCTTTTCCTGGGCGTATTCTGAGTATTGGAGGTCTTCATAACCTAGTTGGTGCCACCGTTTTTATTTGATACTGGAAGTTCCCAACTGTTTTTAATTAGGAAAAAGATATGGAGCAGATGTAAAAGATAGAGCATGTAACAGGGTCAATAAAGGCTTTTTCTCTTTTGTTTCCTAAGGGAAAAAGTCCCTAGGCAGTAAGGGGTATATACTACCTTTTCCCTTGGGTCCCTTCTTTTATGTGTCCTACTCTAACCAAATGATTTAGCCTAATTATGAAAATCAACCATAACTCCTCCAATCTTTACCCAACCTTGATATAATTTCTCCCCTGTGTCCTGCTTTCCCCACAAAAGCTATATTTCAATCCTGTTAAAATACATATTGTAAAAAATAACTTTAAAAGTACATTTGGAGACTTCGCTTTATGCATAAAAACAGACATTAAAATACATATAGTTCAGTCCTTCCTAGCCTTTTTCTAAATGTTCATTGTAATTATATTTCACATTAAGATGTTGACACGGAACAAGGAAGTAAATATAGTAGCTATTCAAGTATTTTATCAACATTTCACAGAGAAAATATCTGCTCAAATAGCTATATTTTCATTTACCAAATAAGACATTTAACTCCCATTCATTTCCTGTCAGCCTTTTCTTTCATTTATGTATTTTTCTGAATTGGTCTATGTCTTTCAGAGCTTGAGAAAGTGAGCGATTTCCATCATTAACTTAAATAGACAAAGACCATAGAGATAAAAGATGCCCAGCAACACCGAACTCCAGTTGGTTCTCCTAAAGGTTCTCTACAAACTCCTGTCAACTTGAAATCCTTCTGGGGCAGAAGACACACCAAACATCAAATGGAGGCTGGGATTTGAGAGCTGAGATTTAGGTGTCAGTTCACTCAATTGACACCACCAAACCCATGTACCAATGTATAAACCTGATTTTGACGCGTCTCTAGTTGCAATTCTGAATCAATCAGATGCCTAGGCAGCCCTCTTGGGTTATCCAGGGTTGGGTGCTTTACAGAATTCAGCATATACACAAGACATTCCTGGACTAGGCTTAAGAGGATCTGCATTTTCTTTCAAGCTCTGTTACATAGTTGCTATAAATACACAAATGCCTTACTCAGCTAGGCTGCGTGATACAGTGCTAAGTCCAGAGATGTGGGAATGAGAACTGGTTTTGTAAGCTGCTCTTATATCCACCTCTTACTACCAGAGTGGTCTGGATCTCAATTTTCTCACCAATAGAACTGCACTTAATTATCTCTAATATCCCTTATAGTTATACAATTCTCTAACTATCCAAACGAAAATTATCCACAATTTTTTACCATTTTAACCACAAAAATAATGTATGGTCAAACAATATAAAAATATTTGGTTGAACCATATGAAATTGACATTTTTGGTCTATAAAAATGGAAATTTAATACGGTTCAACCTAGCATAAGTAGAAGTCTTCCCCTGTTGGTCAAGCACCACTGTAGCTTATTTTAATGTTATGTTTGTACAGTGCTTTGAAAGTTTAAAAGTGCTTTCATGTATATTATTCATATGCAATGAAGATTTCCTGAGGGGCCTGCTATGTGCTTGGGGCTTTCCAATAAAATTTTTCATTTAATCCTTACAACAACCAGGAAAGGTGGGTTATTCTGATCTACAGAAAATGAAAAAAACTCAGGACAATGGGATGAAGTACCCAAGGTCACACAGCAAGTAGGTGGCAGATAAGATTCACGCTTGGCTCAGACGCTAATCCTCTTTCCACGGACTCACCTCCTAATGGTCTGAGCAAATCTAATGTCTTTCTTTTATTCTAAGAACGTCTGAAATCTTCGTAATTTCATACTTTTGATGGGAAAAAAGGATGCTTCAGGCTCACAATATTTTTTCCCTTTCTTTGCTTGTAGTACTGGGCCTGAAACTGAAAATGGCAGATTCCTTCCTAAATCCTGGTGGGGAGGTAATGTGCGGATGTGTGGGAGGAGGAAGGGGGGGGGCTCCTTCTATCTGCAGAGACTCTTACTGAGGGGAAAAAAGCACATCTTTATAGGTAAAAAACTCTGTTGCTTGGCTTGAAGCTAACCCCTACGACATACATTACTGTCTCTCTGTTCAATCAGTGTTCTGCTACAAGAATCAGTTACATTCAATCATCTGAAAGAGCTATTAAAATGCTGATAAAAAATTCATAAAGTAACACACAGTAATGAATCAGGAGAATTCAGTAAAGTGAGACCTACCCTTAGAGCAGGGCAAAAATGAAGGTGAACGATCGTTTGGGCCCAGCGGCCATGAAATACCCTTTTGGAAGATGAATAATTCTGTTTAGGGCTGATAAGTTGAACTAATTTATAATGCTGTTTTAGGTCCACTGCTGAAATATTTCAAATCCCTCAACTTTAAAATGCATTGCCTGTCAGAAACTGGTCTCTTAACAGTTTCCTCTTAACATTTTTCAAAATGTAACCTAGACCAATTTGCATGATTTAATGCTTATTGTATTATACTGTGCATGATTTAAAATGGGAAATAAAATTTAAGAAAAAAGAGAGAGAGAGGGAGAGACAGGGAGAGGCAGACAAGGTGGCATGAAGGGAGCAAATGAGGGCCAAAAGGAGAATTAAGATCTGTCAGCAATTGGCAGAATGTCCCGCTGGGTCTCATTCAAAGGAAATCTAACTGGACATCACAGACCCAACACATCCCTACCCCAGTAAAGACACTTGAGTGGCTGAGGGCTGATGGAAACCACCCTTGCCAAAGCCAGAAATGAAAGCCGCTCTGTGAATCACAAGGAAATGGCTGACTACATTGCTCCACAGTGAATTCCCACTGCCACCCCTATCTCTTTCTCAAATGAATTCCAGAAATCCTTGGAAATCCACCTAAAAGTCATCGACATGGTTTGGGTTCAGGTCCTCATTATTTCTCTCTTGGACTCTTTTAACTGGTATTACTGTCTATAGTCTCTCCTCTTTACAATCCATCCTCCCGTGTTCTGCTGCTTTCCTTTACACATCTGATCACATTATTCCTCATTTTAATAACCTTCAGCAGCTCCCCAATACCTACAGGATAGACTCTTAACTTCTGAGCATCACTTACAAGACTCCTGATGGAGCTTCCAACCTATCTATTTGGTTACACCTTCTGCAACTTCATAAAGGGAATAAAGCAGTGGTTCTCAACCTTCCTAATACCGTGACCCTTTAATACAGTTCCTCATGTTGTGGTGACCCCCCCAACCATAAAACTATTTTCATTTCTACTTCATAACTAATTTTGCTACTGTTATGAATCTTAATGTAAATATCTGATATGCAGGATGTATTTAGGCGACCCCTGTGAAAGGGTCGTTCAACCCCGAAAGGTTGAGAACTGCTGGAATAAGGGAAACAATGAATGCTAATAAAACACATAACTGGAAAAAATTAGTGTCTAGAGCAGTGGTTCTCAACCTTCCTAATGCCGCAGCCCTTTAATACAGTTCACGACCCACAGGTTGAAAACCATTGGTCTACAACATAAAAAGAATTTTACAAAGGTCAATACAAAAAAGATGACCAACACAATAAAAATATGGACAAAGTATATCAATATGTGGAATAGCCTATAAATGTGTAAAAAATGCTCAATTTCAGTAATAATGAGGAAAATCTAAATGATAGTTACAGTGAAACAGTATTCTATATGAATCAAGACAGGCAAATATTTAAAAGTCTGTTGATAGTAATTGTTTCTTTCACCCCACGTGGTGAAAGAAAACAGACAGATCCAGGGCACATAAATGAATCCAAACACTCTACAGAGCAACTGGCAATAAGCGGTCAAGGTGAAGGTGTCACACCTCATGACCCAGCAAACCTGACCCCTGGCATAAAGAAACTTCAGCTCATTTTGGGATTCTTTATTATACTAAAGATGGTAAACATCAATAGGAGGATTAATAAAGTGTGGCTTATCCATAGAATGAAATAATATACAGTGTTTAAAATAAACGAAGGCTATATCTAATATAGATAAACGTCCAAAGTATAGTGTATAGCTAAGAAAACAACTTTTAAAAAGATAGAGGACTACATTTTACATGAAGTTTAAAAACTGTAAAACAAATCTGCACTGTGTTTACGCAACAAATTCTGTGGTGATTCAAAGAAAAAGCAGATGAGTTCTACAGGAATACTGCTTCCTTTTTATAAGGAATAGGGTTAGGTCAGGATTAAATTCCCCAAATGCAAAAGGTGATCCCAGCAGCAATGTAAGAGTGGAGCCAGCTACGTCAGCGTGGTCTGCTTATGGTGTTAGTACTGTGCTGGAGGCAGGGGGACAAATAACACGCTTGCCTTGCAGGCTGAGTAGACTCAAATCTGTCCTCTATTGCATTCTCACTCTCCTAATGGGAGGCTCTTTGATGGTACACAGGCTTTTGCTGTCTTCAATTATGGAAAACAATTGTGCTACTTATGGAGGCTGTGGCTTGCGATGCTGCGCTCTCCATTTATTCATTTCGGAAGCTGTGGATCTGATCAGAAATAGCCACTTTCGTTGATACACCACTGCTACCCAGAGATTTCATAAATCTTGATTAATTGTTCCAGTGCTTTGTTATGAAGGGTTTCCTCCATGTTATGTTAACTTAAAAATTTTTATCCAACTCAAGTTGTCAAATGGAGGCAAAAATCCCACATAACATGTGATAATAAGGCTGTTACTGTGAAGGGCTTGCTAATCCGGTATTTATTCACCTGTTTCGAATTACACAGATCTGTTAAACTAGCACTTTGTCCATCAACACTTGAGTGCTTAAAGCTGAGTAGGCCTCTTTTGTAATTGCTGGCACCAGCTAAAGCTAAATTGTGAGCTCTCAGAACGTGGCTGGACTGTTTGGTTCGCCTGACAGATCCCTGCCATGCTCACTTGTCCAAGACCTGGTGCCCTTCACCTCACCAATGAGTACATATCAAAAGCTGTGTGGGTTTTTTTTTTTTTAAGTGAGTTTGCGGAAGAAATAAGAGACAAAAGTCAAAAGGAAATTATTTCCTCTGGTGACATTTCTGCTGGGCTACACCTCCACCAAAGATTTATAGTGTCACAAGGCTGCAAAACTAACCATATGGTCAATTAAAAAGAACACCCATTTCTGTGTTCCTGGGCCTAGAACCTGAGAGAAAAGTTTCCTGGTTAACAAGCATCTCTCCTGCTTGGGGGAAGACAGTCAAAATTATGTAAGCTGACAATATAAAAAGCAATGGATGTTTTCCTACTGAGAAAGGGAAAGAAAGAAGGTTCTGCAGCCCCTAATCTGCAAAGGGCTGTGGAAGCAGGAGAGTCACTTGAAGCAGCACCTGCTCCTTGCATCTGACCCCTTGGAAAATTTTTATAGAGTCACAAGTGACTTAAAGAACTCTGAAGAATTTCACACTTCCCCCAACTGGTCTGGCTTCACCTTGGAATCAAGTAGCTCAAAACAGCATCTGAAATTTTAGATTCAGCAGGCTTAGCAATGTCCCAAAGAAGCCCTGCAAACACCTCTGTGTGGCTAATATCAAATGGCTACTTTGGTCATCTGGTTCCCTAGCTGTCAATGAGCTTTTCAAGCCTGTGGCCCATTCGCTTCACTGCTGCTTGGATGGCTAATACCTTGCCTGCCCTGCTGAGGTGAATGCGAAGACCAGACTCATAGCTGAAATAGGAAAGGTCACAGACAAACCCATGTGCCTGACATCTCCCAGCCAATCAATCCAAATGGTTTACTTTCTTGGCTCTCTGAATTATAGAAAGATTAGTATTTACTTTGTCATGTGTCATTTATAAGTTGGATGGGGTTCAGGTAAGCTGACCTACAATTTGTCAATCAAACTGGAACTTTTGAGAGTGAAGAAGCTCTTCATAAGGAAGCAAGGACAAAGGACATACATAACCTTAGACTGTCCCAGCAAAACCGTGATATGTGATTATATAGATTTAAAAAGCTATTTTATTATGACCTCTCCAAATTTGACAGAAAAAAATTAGTGAAACAGAACCAAAGTATCTAAATAACAATTTCTCTAACTGGATGGCACAATCCAGTTTCCACAATTAGAAATTGTCAATATGGCATGGCTGATTTCATATGGAAGTGTAACTACTTGATTTTTCTTTCTCATTTTTTTTCTTTGCTGTATTGCAGCAATTCTGAAATGTTTTGGCCTCAGGAATGCTTTATACTCTTACAATTTTTTGAGGCCTTCCAAAAGGCTTTTTCTTGTATGTGTTATGTCTGTTGATCGTTACGTTATTAAAAATTAAACTGGAGCAAATTATAAAATATTAATACATTTAAAAATACTAAGCCTATTATATGTTAACAACATAATTTTATGAAAAATAACTATATTTTCCAAAACAAAAAACGTGTAAAAGTGGCTCTGTTTTACATTTTTTCAAATCTCTTTACTGTCTGGTTTAGCAGAAGACAGCTGGATTTTCATATCTGCTTTTGCGTTCAGTATGTTTCATGATGTGTCGTGTAGCCTCTGGGAAACTGCACTGTACGTTAGTGAGAGAATGAAAGCAAGGGGAAAAGGCAAACAACGTCTTCTTATTGGGAAAAGAAGGAGTCTAAAGGGGACCCGCTGTGGGTACTCGGACCACACTTGAGAATCACTGTGCTTCTAGAATGAACATAAAAATGTCTCCCCATACTTTCTAGGAACATTTGGTTACTAAAGCCCTCTCTGTCCTAGAGGAAAGGAAGACTAGTCTTCAGTTGCTAAGTTTAATGGCCACCAAAATCTATGAGGAAGATCAAATTTAAAGAAAAAAATTTTAGTGCCTGAGATGTGGCAAGGGGCTTCAGTAAGACTAGACAAAACTTCACCCAGAATGGAGAGGCAGAGAGAGGGCTGTGGATTTCAGAGTTCCTGTATTTTGAAAGAGCTCACAGGAGGAAGCAAGACCCCAGGAAAAATGGCCTCACCAGGCTCCTGGAATGTTCAGGTAGGTGGGGATGAAGGATGTTTCAAGAGTGAGCTTAGGACCTAGAGGACTTCCAACCTTCAGCATCTTTTGGCAAAAGGTAAAACAGAACATAGAAATAACTGTGGGGACAAAGGGTGCACTAGGAATGACTTAAGTTAAAGTTCCCTTTGGGGGTACAATTTCAAATAGAAAAACTGATTTCAGAAAGCAAGGAAACGTGGTGCTGCTCCCATGCTAAAGACTGCACCGAAAGTCTTGCTTCACTTCCTTTCCATCTGCTTTGCTCAACTTGGGAAGAAACCACTGGCAAGCAAGCCCTTTGTCTCTAACATCTACATAGCACCCACACCCTTGGTTCTTGCTAAGAACTAAAGTGGCTTAGTCAGCCAAGTTTATCTATGCTCAAAGTGCCCAAAGAGGTGAAAAGATGGAAAATTTACCTTCCAAGGGTCAAACTCTCAGGACCTCGGTTTTATTCAGCCATGAGCTGTGCAGTGGGCTTACAGCATGGGTCAGACAGGCAGCTCATTTTCTTCTAAGACTTAGTTTCCTCAATTATAAATTAGACAATCCTCCCTATGTTTTACAGTTGTTATAAGGATTAGAAGTAATTCATGTAAAAATACTTAATGTGGTTCCTAGAACAAAGTAATCAACAATCTATTTTTCCTTCATATCCATTCAGTTTTCTCTTTCACGGGGTAATTTCCCTGACCTTCTTCCCCCTGGTCAGAATACCTTATAATTTCTCTTAGTTCCTATGCCTCCCCTGTGCACTGTGGTTTTCATTCTACATGGATTTGTGGGATTCTTGAATAAAGTCTCTCTCTTTCTCCATAGCAGAAGCCCCATGAGGGCAGGAGCGGTACCCTGGTTTTTTCTTTTCTCCAGTGTATCCCTGTGCCAAGAACAGTGCCTAGCACATCATAGATACTCAATACTTAAATGAAGTAATGCTCAAGTATTATTACTGTGAAGGATGGACATGTAATGGACACGTATTACTACTGTGGAAAAATTCCTTTCTGGGGTTTGGGAATAGAATGGACGTAAAAGACTGGATCTTAAGAATCTGAGATTAAAAGGAGAAATGAAATGATGGGGGGAAAGTATGCATGCACAAGGAGGCAAATGCAAGTCAGCAAGTATAGGTGTGGAATTTGTAGAGAAGGAAGAGTCTTCAGTTCTGAACAAAATTTGAAGTCAGGACTTTTCTTGTTTTGAATAGCAGAAGTTTTAAAAATGCAAACCCTAGCATGTTACCCTAACTAGTTCATATCTAGCCCTTTCTCCACAGCACTGATAAACATGCTAGTTAGTAAGTGATTAAAACATTTCTATTTGATTACTAACTATACAGTTAAATGCTTAGAAGGCACCATGACTAATAGGATATCACAAGCAGGATTGCAAATTATGGCTGTAAGGCGTGCATGCACGCACATGTGTGTGCTCTGTTTCGAAGGAAATCACTCTCCTCAAACACTCTTTTCTCAGTTCCTTTCTGTTTCATTTTGGAGTTAGAGATTCAGGGCTGACTCTTGGGGAGAGGAAGATGAAGAAGTGGGAGAAGGGATGAGAAAAGGGAAAGAAGGATTTGAGGCAACTGAAAAATTTCAATGAATGGAAGTAAGTACCTGGTAGTTAATACTCACAAAATTAAAGATACCTGTTAATAAACGTCAGATACTAGACACCATGAACAAAGCAGATGTTTTAATTTTCCATTTCTGAAAAAAGGCACACAACTCCCTGGCTACTACTCTGCAATTCCCTTCCCCTCCCCCTTCCCCTCTTTCCTTCCCTCGCTCTCCTGCCTTCCCTCTCTACCCACTCTCCTCTGACAGCACTATTAATGATCGTTAATGCCCCACAGGCTCTAATGGGTCCCGCTGGGAGTCCAGAAATACTGCAATTTGTATTGAGGATTTAGACATAACAACAACAACAAAAAAAGCCCTCTGCTTCTTGTAGCCAGAGCTTGATCAGTTAGCTACCCCCCTGGAATTGCACAACAGAATAATAAATGACAGCTCTTCGATTAAATCAAGCCTTCTGCTGTAAGTGCTGGAGAGAGTGTGATTGTCACTAACAATCTACTGCTTGTTAACACCACTGGGGTATGAACAAACAGTAGTCAACACCTAAAAAATGAAAAGTCTTTGGAATACCTTTGGTATTTGTACACACATGCATGCCCATATGAAGTACATGGACCCACACATATGCTCTTTTCCTCCCTTCCCTTAGATATTTTTGGTTGGTTTTCATGTTTTAATTACTTGTTTTAAAAATGTTCCGGGAAGCTCAATGAAAAAGCCAGCTGCTGCTATGTTAAAAAACAAAGAATCGCTTACACACTGGTTTGCACCTCAGATACAATATTCTCTCTCTCTTTTTTTCTGAGACAGAGTCTCACTTTGTTGCCTCAGGCTATAGTGCAGTGGCATCACCATATTCCAATGCAACCTCCAACTCCTGGGCTCAAGCCATCCTCCTGCCTCAGCCTACTGAGTAGCTGTGACTATAGGTGCCTGCCACAACATTCAGCTAATCTTTTCTATTTTTCTTAGAGACGCGGGTCTCACTCTTGCTCAGACTGGTCTTGAACTCCTGAGCTCAAGAGATTCTCCCGCCTTGGCCCCCCAGAGTGCTAGGATTAGAGGTGTGAGGAACCGTGCCCAGCCTATAATATTCTCGATGAAATGATTTACCATGTACTGAACACGTGATTCCATGTTTCTCAGGTTAGTTTAGAAAGAGCGAACAGGTAAGACAGAGTAGGTTAAAACTGAGTCAATAGTGGATTTACCTTTAAAAACCTCTTTAAGGGCTGGTCGCCCGTAGCCCGGTGGTTAGGGCGCCAGCTGCATGCTCTGTGGCTGGTGGGTTTAACCCCGGTTCAGGCCTGCTAAACAAACAAACAAACAAACAAACAAAAATAGCTGGCCTTTGTGGGCACCTGCTGTAGTACCAGCTAATAGGAAGGCTGAGGCAAGAGAATCACTTGAGCCCAAGAGTTTGAGGTTGTTGGGAGCTATGACACCATGGTACTCTACCTTTTCTCTCAACAAACAAACAAACAAACAAGAACAAAAACAAAAACAAAGCCTCTTTAAGGTTCTTATGATATTGTCTTCTGAATAAAAAGTTCATTTTTCAAAAATGGGTGATTAAGACAAGTTTCATTCCCCACCCCTGGGTTGGTGCTCACTCTGAATCAGAGATTCTAACTCCATCAGGTCCTGAACTCCCTGTGGTGGGACTAACACATGTCCTTTCACATCTTATAGCACAGCTCCAGGTCACAGACGAGCCTACAAAATACTTGGAAGACAAGAACTCAGCACGGCTCAGTGTGTGTCAGGATGCACAAAACACAGTGATGACTTATTTCTCCCTGTGTAGATTAAAAACCTGATGCTAAATCCCAAACTGCAAGAAGGAACAATGGAGTCTGCCTTTAAGGTGCTTACACTAGAAATCAGAAGGGCCCTGACGGGGTCCTCCCAGGCCCAACAAGAGCAGTCTAGGATTGCCGACTGCTCTCTCCAGAGACAGACGGTGTCCATCTGCACTTGACCTTTACACTGGGCATAGTTCACATGTTTGTTTTGATAGGAAAGTGGAGAATAATGATTCTTTCTCTTTCTCCCTCCCTTTCCTCTGTCTTGGTGGAGAGTGAGATTCAACACAGTATCTTTAAGTGAAAGGCAGGAATAGGCAGATGGTTGGAACTATAGTTAGCCATATTCACTTGCAGATTCAGAATTATTGATGATAAAAGCTAAACTATGAGGCATGTTCCATCTGTTTATTTTCCAATTTTCATTTGTTGTAGCCCTGTTAATATTGCTGCGATTTTCCTCTCTCTCCAGAAGCACTGCCATAAGGGCAGCTACCTACAGACATCTGTCCCTCTCACTCCAGACGTGTCGCCCTCACTGCTGCTGCAAGGCTTTCCTCTCCCTCCTCACTGCCCCCTTGCCTGCTCTTCTTACCCCTTCCCTGTGACTCTGCTTGGCTCCTGCACCTTTGCTTTCAGTTCAAGAATCCTGCTTAACTCAGGATTGCATCTGGGGCCATGTGGCTTCCCCTGTTCCCAGTGCCTTGGGCCTGAGATCATCTACCAGTGCTTCTCAAACTGGGTGCAAAGTAGTGTGCCAAAGGGGAGAACCACGTTCAAGGCCAATGCCTGGTCCTGGAGCATTGCTTATACTACGAGACTGGAAAGAAAGGATGGGTAATTAACCTGATAAGGAGCAAAGATATTACTAATATTGAAATAAACATATGTTACAAAATGGAAGTGCCACTTTGGCCCTATCCCAGCCTGGCAGGATTATGGTCACTGCCTTGGGATCAAGTGATGGAGAAGCCTCAGAAGCACTACCTCTCCCAAAACGTCTGCTTTGCAGGGTCTTGTTGTATGTGACTTAAATTCTCCAGCTGCATTTTCTGTGGGAGCTTGTCTGCTCTGTCTTTAGCATAATAGCTGGGCTTACCCTGGGTATAACTATGCTTCAGAAGATACATGTTCAACTCAAGCCAGCAAGGACTTCCTAAGTAACTTATAGGCTCTTTTAATCAAGAGGCAAAGCTCTCCATCTTGTTGACACTTATGACCCTCGATTTAAAATACCCCAATTGTTTAATTCAGATGGGACCAGGAGAAAGTGCAGGCCCTTTCCATTAGGACACTTTCTAATGGGAGCAATACATCAAGTCCTTGCCACTAATCGGAATAACAGCTGTTTAGAAACCTGTCCTGGGTCTATCATGTGGAGCTGCTTCTAGGAAGATCAACATTCTTCACACTAACTGCATCTTCATCTGCAGTCTGGCAGAACTGGTTGAAAGGGCCCTGAGAGGAAAACATCACCCACTTGGTTTTATTTTCCTTCTGTCCGTCCTCCTCACCTAGCCTTCTGCTACTCATCCAAAAAGGAAGTCCTTAAAATTGACCTCAGGGGAGTCTCCCTTGTGGCTAAGGGACAAATGAAACATGTTTATAGTAACTTAGTGAGCAATGACTATATGAGGGCCCAGAGCCAGGCACCAAGACAGACTCCCTGCCTGGTGAAGCAAAACTGACAAGAGTCTGAAACTCACTCTGCTTTCTTGACAAATCTTCCAACTGCTATTGTGTAAGTCTACCAGGATAGCCTTCAACACGGCTACAAGTTATGCTTTTTCCTTTTGTCCTCCATTTAGACTGCAGCCTTCATGAGGGCTGGAGTTACCAATCAGAGTCCCTGCGGGCCCCAGAATAGCAGAACACTGCACTGTTACCGTGATGTTTTGACGAGAATGAAAGTTAAGAAGCAAAATATGCCTCATGTTTTCTGACAGCCTCATAATAAAACATGACCAATCTAAGAATGAAAAACAAGAATTCGGCTTATCTTAGAAGATTATGGAAATGCTGATGCCAAGCCTTGAACACTTAGAGGAATCTTACCATTTGAAGAGGAAAACATTGGATATTTTTCTAACGTACTCTATCAAATTAGAAGATACCAGTCAAGTAATTGAAATTGTCCTTTCTTTGCACAACTGCGACAGCTGTTGCTCCTTGGTGCTGGTCCCTTTCTTTTCTGTGTCACTCACACATTTATACTGCTATTCACATTTCATCCCCCAGTCCTCTCTACCTATAATCTCTGTTATTTTGCTGTCGAGTCCTCATGCCTCATTAGTCATGTTTGACACCTGCACCTAATACCTTTTCACTGACAATGCAGGACAGCTTCTGGTGAGAACCGATATTTTCCAGAATAGCTGCAACAGAGGCCTCTCATTGTGTGGCTAAGGTGTGATATGGGGGTCACAGTGGCTCCTCTTAACCCATTCAGTAAGCTGCTTCATTAAGTGTCTCTAAACTTGGCTCCATTAAAGACTGGGCATGTGGCTAGTAAAAGCTTGAGGAGGGAATATAAGCAGAAGGAAACAAAAATAGTCTATAAAGCTTTAATATTTAATTGACAGCAAATCTATGTACTCAGGGTCCTATGTACTCTTACCTGCAAGGTAGTAGATGAGAAACAACTAACTACAGAGGAAAGTATTATGGAGATTTTTATAACTGAACCTAAAATTCATGACATTAAATTAATGAAAATCTCAGATTTACAAATTCAAATGTTTTAATTGTAAATTCCTGACCAGCTAGTTCAACTAATAAGCAAACACAAATCTTTACCAGAGGGGAGATGAAAAACAATAATAAAAACCAAAAGCTGTTTTTTAAAAAAGTAATACTTCATTGGTAGTAAAAGTTTTCTATGCGTTTGGGCCCCTTTTCAAACTGTATGTTTCCCAAATAAAGATCATCACAAACACGCAGACACACATCACAGGTTAATGACTTTGTGACTCTAACTCTAGATTTAGAATTTATAAGTCTAACTACACTATTATTAGTGGTGGCACAAACACATCTAGTAAATGGCTGGCATAGTTGGGCCAACATGTAACAACAGACTGGGCATAACCAGGCCCCTCCTTTGGGGACCACCTTTCTTTTTCCAAAATGTGTTGAATAGCCAGGAGTCTGAGTGAAAGAGCTCACCGCCTGCTCCCTTCTCCAGGAACCCCTGTAGGAGCTAACACCTTGTTTCCCCATGTTCTCCATTTGGGGTAATGCTCTTGTCCTCCTTCCCCTAGGTGGTCACTGGAAATGTATGGGGATGTGTTTCAGGTGTCAAGGTTGATGGTGAGGGCTACTGGTACTTAAGAGGGCAAAGCAATGTTGCTGAGCATTTTGTGATGTGTAGAGCAGTTCACCCTAAATACCAATAACTCTCCCAGTAACAAACAATGAGACTATATAGTATCTTGAGGAAAAACCACATTCGCCTTGGCTGCTTTCTAAATTCTTCGCTAACATAACACAGCTACTTCAGAACAAGACCATGGCATAGCTATGGTATTTGCTGTCAGTGCTTTGCTGGATGGGAACTTCCTAATGCTCTCACTGGGGAAGGAGTTAATGAGCATCGCTTGGCCTGTGTGGTGCCTGGCCCTTACTACCACACACCACACTGTGATTGTGGCTGCTGTAGCTGCCGCCCAAAGCTCTTTGGGATTCATGACCTCCTGAGGTGAACAACCCACATCACTACTTTTCTGCAGGTGACACAAAAATATTCTTGAGATCCTGAATCCTGTACTACCAGAAGATATGAGATAGTCACTCCAACAGGAAGAGCTCCATCACGACTCTACCAACTATTACTTTACTCAATTTATTTCAAATAGATGAGGTACATTTCCTACGTTAACGTGACAGAAATGGGGGCAAGTGGAAACCTTGAAGTATACTATCTTTCATTTGCATGTCCTTACACAAGAGCTATTATCTTTGTCCAACATCTGGAAAGATCCCCTATTAACAGGGAGCTGTGTGATACACATGTCTGTAGAGGAAAAGCAGAATAGGTGACCTGCAGAGTTCATCAACACATGGATGAGAAGCACTTGCAGAGGGATGTCCTAGAAACTGGGTTGTCACTTTGCTGCCTTCATGATGAGGTGAGGAGAGACATGGGGGGGGGCACTTCTGTTTCTCATCAGTGTACATCTCCAGGAGAGACAGCAGCATTTGGACAAGGCCGACTGATGGTCAAGCTCTAGTAGATGTGAATGGAGTGGGGAGAATACTATCAACAGAGTCAGAAGCCGAGCTGGGTGGGAGGGTAAGTTCTCAGGTCTGAGACACACTTGATAACAGAAGTGAAGAGTTCCCTGACACCACCTGCCTTTAGGATGTTAATGGGATTTCTGAGGTTGAATTAGGCTGGAGTTTAAGTCTGGAAAAAGAAAAAAGCTGGATAGTTATAAAAGTGAGAAGAACATCACAGGGCAGAACGCTATCCTTGGCTCTATAGTTCCATTGTAGTAATTACGTGTAGTTTTAAGGTTTTATTTGTAGGGGGAAGAGTTGGAGCTATTGAGAGGAAAGTTCACAATAGTGGGGCATTTCTGCCTGTCTCATGTAGCCTGGATGATAGTGCTGAGAAGCAAAAATAAACAAACAAACACCCCCACCCCCACCACCATCAACAATAAAACTGAGGAACTGGCAGTCAAGGAGCAAGGCTGATGAGAGTGAAGGTGCCTGAGGGTGACTTCTACTGGGGGTGTATTTGCTCTCTGTGGGTGTGGTTCTGCCATCTGACGGAGTATAGGCTAAATAAACATGGGCATCTCTTGTTCAAAGGGATTCTTCACATGCAGAATTTCTCTATCTCCAGTTTCTGACTACAGCTTTGCATAGGCTGTTCCAGGCTGTAAGAGGAGCTAACAGCTTCCTGCAGGCTAGAAGGTCATAGGCCATTCATTAATGTCCTCGTTCCCACATGGCATCTCACAATACTACAACATGCCTCCTCCTGCAGCTCCGACTAGTAACCCTGTTAACTATACTGATACTGATGGTCTGCACATTTTGGTCACTGCCAAAAAAAAAAAAAAAAAAAAAAAGACAAATCGTTTTCCTGTCCCAATATATTTTTACTTATTTATACATTACAATGACATATCACTGCACTGATGTATTTCCAAAATACACACAAAATAAATCTGAAACGGTGAGACAAAAATAAATAGAGAAAGTAGTTCTAGATTTTTCTCCTCACATCTGAAATTCCTGTCTTCCATGCACACTTTGGAGAGTATCAATTTAGTCGATCTATTATTTTATGCCTGGAGAAGGTGCTAAAGGCTAAGCATTTCTCTGAGCACTTGAACTCATTGGCCAAAGTAGAAGAAGTGAAAGGCGCAGTAGAACAACTTGAAAGGGGTCCAAATCTTCCAAAAGAATCTCCCTCATCCCACCACTGACTAGTGAGGATAAATCCTTCTGACTTGAGGAGAGCCACATGTGTTATTTCCTCTGCCTCTCTGCATTTCTGGAGCTGTCAAATGTGGTTGTGATTTTTATGCTTTTCCTTCCACTCCACATTCTCCATGTGGTGCTCATTTTTATCATTTGCTTAGGGTTTCATGCCATTCTGTTGCTTTTCCCCTGCATTCCTTTTCCTAGGCTTTTACTCCCACCTCAAGCTGCTGATTCATTTCAGAGCAACTTGTTGCATTACCAGGACAGAGAAAGCAGGCTGCTCTTCGGAGCACAAAATGGGGAGAGATGGTCAGATGAGGCATCCAGGCTGTGGTGTCCTTAATGAAGAGGGAAACATGGGTGTTTGATTTTTTTTTTAAAGACCACCCCTACCTTTAGCAACCTGGGGGGTGGGGAACAGAATAGCACTGCAGGGAAAGAAAAGTGTGGTTGTGATTAGGTATTTGCTAAGATTCCAGACCTTTGGCAATAACTTTAAAACACATATGCTCAATGGCCTGTTTTCTGCAGGACACGGTGTCTTTGCTGTGGCACTCAATTCATGTCTACAAATCCAGAAAGGTGAGTACTATTAGGATCAAGGCAAGATGTTTCAGAAGGGACAAAGGAACCCAGCATACAGCTGGAGTCCTACTCAACAAGTCCAGTTTGATTGAAATCTCTCTTGAAATGGATTTTTCTCTATCACTCTCTTTGTGCGGAACTTATAATAACCTCTCACCTGCATCCAGAAGTCTGCAGGTTCATGCTACTCCAAACTGATAATTCTACACCAAGGCTTCTGCTGGTTGTTCTTTTTAATTTACCATGTCACATTTCATTTTTCACCTTGTTAGCCTCCTAAGACTCCCCACTGGTGAGACCAATGGTTTTCAACATTTCTTTCTCCTGTCCAAATATATCTATGGAAGACCAACACACTCCGGTCAGGGAGGATGACTGAGGCAGAGTTCTCTGGCTGGGGTGGGAGACTGACTCCTTGCCAGGATCTCAGGAGCGGTATATAATTTGAGAAAGAGCTTCCTCTGTGAGCACTTAAGACCTTTCACATGCTGACCCAACCCATCTGCCAAGTCTTATAGGCCAGCCTCTCATCCTATCGTCTTCTCCTCCCCCTCCTCCAGCCACCATGGGGCACCGAACTCTTAGACTAGAGGGGCTCTCTATGTCTGTGCCTTTGCACACACTGTTCCTTTCCTTTGCTTGGAGTTCTTCTAACCGCTGACCCACCTTGCTCAGTTCTCTGAAGGAAATGACTGCCTTTCTAACTGTCTCTTCTCCTCTCCCTTTAGCAGACCTGATTCCCCCTCCAGGCCCTTTCGTACAATGTCTGTCCTACTGACGTACTCATCCCACTGCCCCACAGTTGCTTATTCATGTCCCATGAGACTGGAAGCACCCAGAGAGCAGGGGTGGATCTTATTCACATCAGCGAAGATGGCAGCCAGCTCAGTGCTCAGTGGCCTTGAAACAGTAGAAGTGAAGTGAAAGAGAGATGCCAGAGCATCTCTGTTGGCTGCTAGTTACAGCAGTCATGTTCCTGGACCTCTTCTTCCACAAGGATTCAGCCCATTCCCCTGCCTTGGGGTGGCCCCTTGTCTCGTCACTGCCCGGAGGCTCCTTCAGCGCTCAGTCCTGACAAGGTGCTGTTACTGTGGCAGCAGTGATTTACAACTGCATTTAGCTAAATCTAATCAGAAGTGTGAATACTCCCCTCCTATCTGGCACACATCATCGGAGCTCTAATTATTCACACATTTTGGCAAGTGTTCTGGTGTTCCCCTACCAAGCTCCTAATCCCAGCAGATCAGTTAAAATAAATGAAAGAGAGAATCAAAAGGCACTTTAAAAATTCAACTGTTCTCCAAATGAGTTTGAACAGGCTCCAGATAACTAGTGGTTGCAGCTGACTGGCATTTAAAATATAAGAACCCTCCTGCCCACCCCCACCAGAGTCCTTTCCTGCACCCTCTGCATATAAGAACATGATTCTCTCCTACTTAAGAGAAACACTTGAGACCAGGCCCTGACATGTTTTCAATGATCTGCATTAAAAACCAGGAAATATATACTCACCACCCCAAGACCCAATCAGTGCCAAAGCAATTCTACTTTTTCCACATAGGTAATATGATACCAGCTCAGGACTGAAGATTACAACTTCCAGAATGCTTCTATTAAAGAGTTCCCCAAGTGCAGAATGCCATTAAGGTGAAAACTAAAGCCATGTACCAACCTTAGCATTCAAGAAAAGTTTTCGAACACACACTCATGCATATACACACAGGCAGGGAACATGCAGCGTGTGTGGACTTAAGGAAAGCACACGTACAGCTTTCCACATTCCCTGATCTTTCTTTTGGCTTGGACTTCTCCTTCCCCAGAGATCCTCAAGATTTGCTGCTTTAGCATCTTCAAGTCTTGTTCAAATGTCTCCCTTCAGGAAGACCACTTCTGCCAATTACTTTTGATCTGAAACATTAGTTATATGTTTTAATCATGTATTTATCATCCTCCCCTCAACCCCGGAATGCAGGGACTCTAGACTGTTTGGGCCGCTGCTGCCTAGAGCAGAATCCAAAGTGCAGTGGGTGCTCAATGAACTTCTGTTAATCAAAGAGGGAACTCCTCCTGATCAGCTCTGTGCATCTGAGACCCTATCCCAGGAAGCTGCAGGCCTTGTGTGTTCTCACCTTGAAACTTAACAGACTGTTGTAGAAGATGCCAAGGGTAGGATTCTAAACATTAAGACTGTAGGAGAAATTGAGGGTCCTGAATTCTTGACTCAGCTCTCCCCTTAATGAGCTGGGTAACCTAAACTTCTGTCCCTGCCACTTTCAAATAAAAAGAGTTCCAAGAAAAATTAATTTCCAGGATTATTATTAGAAAGTTCAAATAAAATAACATTAAGGAAAGAACTTGGCAACGTTAAAGGCAGTCTCCTCATGTAAGATGATATTCTCCAAAGATAAGGCAGTGCTTTCCATTTTATTTTTCCAAAACCCAAATAGTCTGGGTTACATAATGTAAGAAAATCTAACCATGGTTACATGTAAGGCAAACAGGGCAACAATTCATCCATTCTCTTCCATTTTAAAACTTTGACTTGCTTTAGATAGGTGAAAGCACCCTGCCTTAAGTTTCAGGAAAGTGATTACTGTGAGATTGTGTATGTGGTGTGTGATGTGTGTGTGTGTGAGGGGGTAGGAGTGGTGTGTGCGAGGCCTGTGTGATGTGTGTATGTGTTGGGTGAAGGGGAGAAGAGAGAAGCACTTCACCAAACTTCTTCTGGTAAAGGTATATGCTTTGACCTTGCCTTTGAGAGGCTATAAGCAACTGAGCATTTCCTGGGGGCAGGAAGATTCTAGATGACTCCAAGGACAGATAACATGGATACTTGTAGTGGTTGACCAAGTAAGCTAGACTGAAAAAAAACAAAATGGTTTTCTAATTTTGGTTCTTTGCACACTGAGCAAAGGGAACTTTTCATCTCGTCCCTAGTTTAAGTTGGAGGGGGGTTAACTTTAAATTTGAGCTATGTTCCTTTTTATTCATAGGAGAGAAGATTGTTTAACATTGAGCAGAACTGTTCCTTTGCTCCCTCCCAGGTGCCCTGGGTAACTGAGAGACTTTTGTTACTAGGATCGGCATGAGACCAAGGCAAATATCACCCCTACTTGTCTATTTATATAAAATACTCCAACTATTTATGTGTCTTTACGTTTAGGGGTAATAGCCACACAGCATAGATGTTGATGTTTCATGCATGTGAAATAACACAGTAGAAACCTACTTTAAAACATTACTTTTCTTCTGTGTCACCATGGAAACTAGCCAACATAATCTTTCCACACCTCACTCTAGGGGTAAGGAATAATAGTGACTGGGGGAAAAAAATCAAAACATTGAAAATGCTCATAAATTCCATTATGTGCCAAAAAATTTAACAAGAGACATTTTTCCTCTGCTTTGGGCTGGGATGTCAACCTGTGATGTTTACTTTTTGAACTCTGTTTGATTTTCAAAACTAAAAAAAATCAACTTGGGAAGTTTAGTGAAGTTCCTGCTAAGCACCTCAATAAATCACTTCAGAGCCTCGAGCAGCCTTTAGCCTGCTCTCTTAAGTGAACTTGAGCTGGGGGCTGTAGAGCAAAGGAAGATGGCAGCTGGTGGAAAAGGAAGGGGCCAGAGCAAGGAGGGGAGGGGAGGGCACGAAGGAACCAGTTACAAAAGGAAGAAAAATAGAAGGAGGGAAGTAGGGCAATCAGAAGCAGACATAATGCCCCTTCTCATTGCAAATATAGCTTCTATCTCTAAGGCACCCAAATTCTGGCATTTTCCTCACCATGGGTCCCAAACAAGCTCTTTATGAAGCTCAGTGTTCAGCTGATTCAAACTGAGGCCCACTATCCTTTTCAAGAGCGATAAAAAGACATAAACCTCCTTCAGAGTCTGATTATCTGTAAAATAAATGTAATTGTGAAAAAAAAAAAAAAAACCAGAAAACAAACAAACCCAAGCTTAGATTCAGATGGGAAAGATTAGTAGAGATTTCCCAATTTGATACTTGTTTCTTTGACAATCATTCACGGCTTAAGACTAGCTTCTTAGCGAGGACTTCTCTTGTTTCTCAACTAAAGTGTTCCTGGTGGAGAGAAGGAGTTGGACACAGAGATCAGCTCTGTAATGAAAACGCCCATTTTTTTATTATTATTTTTTAATTGTTGGGGATTCATTGAAAGTACAAGCAACCAGGTTATACTGATTGCATTTGTTAGGTAAAGTCCCTCTTACAATCGTGTTTTGCCCCCAAAAGGTGTGGCACACACCCAGACCCCACCCCCTCGCCCCTTCCCTCTGTCTGCTCTTCTTTTCCCCACCCTGCCCTCATTCTTTCTGCTCTCCCCTCTCTCTGTTCTTCCCTCCCCCCCCACCGTGTCATTAATTGTCCTCATATCAAAATTGAGTACATGAAAAGGCCCATTTTATTCTGAGTCTACAATGCCCAGTTCAAAGAGGAAGCAGATTTTAAATTGTATCATCCTTCCCATTTATTTATTTTAAATTTTAATCTCAGGATTTGCTGCACATAAATCTTTACTATTTTTCTGGTTGACTTTTTGGCAGAGAATTATTTCTTATCCTGCCCTATCATTTATTTATTTATTTATTTATTTATTTATTTTTGGGCAGTGGATTTAATTTAACTGCCTAGAATTATATATCTGTTCTACATACTGTTCCCTGCCCCTTCAAAACACTCTGGTAATAAAAGTATTTAGCATATTATAATAAAATGTAAAATAAATATCTGTTTTGAAAGGAAGTGGTAGACCTTCCAAGGAAGATTATTTAATGAACTAGTAGAAATCGTTCAAAACTCAAGATTGTATTTTAGAAGTCAAGTTATCTTTCCTCCCTGAGTTTGTTCTCACCCCTGAATCACATTTATATTAATATATTTTCCCCCAACTCTTTGGAGGAGGAAATAAGTATGTTCCTTGATAAATTATAGAAGCAATCTTTTTCTACTAAGAACATAAAGAAATCCAGAGACTTGGCCAGAACAAATCTGAGATAAAATATTGTAGTAGAGGCTTAGCGCCTGTGGCTCAGCGGGCTAAGGCGCCAGCCACGTACACCTGAGCTGGCAGGTTCGAATCCAGCCTGGGCCCGGCAACCAATGCCGGCTGCAACCAAAAAATGGCCGGGCGTTGTGGCGGGCGCCTGTAGTCCCAGCTACTTGGGAGGCGGAGGCAAGAGACTCGCTTGAACCCAGGAATTGGAGGTTGCTGTGAGCTGTGATGCCACAACACTCTATCCAGGGTGATAGCTTGAGGCTCTGTCTAAAAAAAAAAAACGAATGGTTTGGGATCTGCTTAGCACCCACCTCTGCTTCCCTAGGAAGGGCGGGTGGCTGGAGAAGCCCATGGGTCCATGGCTGGACTTGGCTGTACATCTGACTGTGACCACGCCCAATATGGAAGGTCTGTGGGATGCCATCAAGCTGGGACAGTTAGACCACTTCTGGAAGGCGCTCTCTCGACCTTCTGGAGAACACATGGGGAAACAGAGGAACTGTGTTCCTCCCAAGTCAGGAACAGGCTCTGAGTTTATTGGGTGAGAGTCGTGTCTGATGTGGGTGATCTCCAAATGAGCTGAGTCCTCAGCTGTCCTGAAGACCAGAACGAGGACCCCAGTTGCAAACCCCAGGAAGGGCTTGTAGTGGACATAGGAGAGGGCAACTCCTATTGGAAAGAGTGTCAGCCTGTTCTGGAAATGTTTCTGGGAAGTGGGTGCCCACCTTAGAGACTGTGTGCCCAAACCAGGGGGCCTAGAACCTGGGGTGCAGCTGAGCCAGGAAAATGTGCTCCAATAAACTGAAGTGGATAAAAAGGGAGAGAAACTCTGAGCACCAGGTATTTTGTGGACACCTTGTTCAGGCTCCCCCATGAGGCAGGGCTCTCTCCATCTCATGGATGAAGACTCTGAGTGAGGGCGCTGAAGATCACAGCAGCAGGCCCCAAGGCTGACTCCAAAGCCCTTATTTTAACCACTAGCCTATGCTCTCAGGGAGGTGGATGGAGTCTGCAGGATTTTTGAGGGTGGGGCTGAGAGGGCTCCAGAAGGATGAAGATGGCCAATCCAGAGGCAGAAACTTGAATCACAGAAAAATGCCTTTACTTGAGAAGGGCTAAAGTGGCCATGGAGTGGCTAGAACCGGGGAAGGCAAGCCAGAGTGTGTGCCCAGAGAAGACAGGCTCTGGGATGGTGTTTGCCTTCTTCCCGTTGGTCAAGAAGAAGGCAGGAGGCCTGAGACCGGACACTGCCCACCTCCTAGGCAGTGACCCACCTGAACTTCTGAACCAGCCCCCACCTCTCTCCTGCCTTGCCCCTCCTTGCCTTCCTTCCTCTTTCTTTCCTCCTCTGGATACTCTCTGAGCTCCTACTGTGTGCCAGACTGTTGAAAGAACTGGCGACTTGGAGCACAGCTCCTGCCCCCAAGGAGCACACAAGTCTGCAGGAGAGCCAGCCAGCTTGTTTGTGACAGAGAGACATGAGGATACTATGGGAGCCCAGAAGAGGGTGTAGGGGTTGTGGACAAGACTTCCCTAAGGGTCAGCAGAAGCCTAGGCAGCGAGTGGCAGGGGAGTCTCATCCTGGCACTGCTCTCCGTGCCCCCAGCAGGTAGGCTCGACTCCCTGCAGCCTTTTGGGGGCAGGGCACTCAGGGAGTGCACACAGTCATCTCTAACTGGCACCCTCGGCTCCTAATCAAGAAATAACGAGGCAGGCTCCCTTCCAGGCAGCAGAGCTCTAATACCCCCTGCCTGGGCTGGCCAGGAGACCTGGGAACACAGAGATTCCTGCCTGCGGACACGTTTTCTCCCTCCTAGGCCCAGCTGGGGTTTCTGTGGAACCCTGACCCCTCTCATTCCAGAAAGAGGAGAGCAAGAGTGGACACCCAGTGCCCAGGAGATGCCCTCCGGGTTTCCTGCTCTCCCCTTCCCCACCAGACCACCCTTGGAGGTCAAGTAATCTTCTGGCTCCAGAATCATGGAAACACAGGGGCTGGTGAGAGGCATCTGGGTTCGGGCCCCAGCTCCTCCACATCCCAGCTGAGGAACTTCACTGGGCTTAGGCTTCTCATCTTAGACAGCGTTGTTGGGATGGTAGGATGAGGGACATGATGTGGCTAGCAAATAGACAGCCTGGTGCTAGACAGTCCCCAAGAGTGCCACATTTGCCTCTGAGACTTTGCTCTGTGTCATCATCCCAGTAGCATCAGCTAGAATTGAAGGGCCTTGCTAACAGAGATTCTCAGCAGAGTAACGGTTTTCAAGCTTTTATAGCTACAGCCCAAGGCAAAAAAACGCCTTGCATCATGTCACTGTACGTGTGTGTAAAACGGAAAAAAAATTTTCAAAACAATGCTTAGTCTGCTATGTATAATGCACTTTGGTATTTCTTTTTCTTTTTCTTTTTTTTTTTTTTTTTTTTGAGACTGCGTCTCATTATGTCACCCTCGGTAGAGTGCTGTGGCATCACAGCTGTCAGCAACCTCCAACTCGGGGCTTAAGCGATTCTCTTGCCTCAGCCTCCCAAGTAGCTGAGACTATAGGTGCCCGCCACAATGCCCGGTTATTTTTTGGTTGTAGTTGTCATTGTTGTTGACAGGCCTGGGCTGGATTTGAACCCACCAGCTCCAGTGTATGTGGCTGGTGCTCTACCCGCTGAGCTATAGGTGCTGAGTCTCACTTTGATATTTCTTATTCTATTTCGCTTTTTTTTTTGTATAGACGGAGTCTCACTTAATCACCCTTGGTAGAGTGCCGTGGTGTCACACAGCTCACAGCAACCTCCAACTCCTGGGCTTAGGTGATTCTCTTGCCTCAGCCTTCCGAGGAGCTGAGACTACAGGCGCCAGCCACAACGCCCGGCTATTTTTCTGTTTTGCAGTTCGGCTGAGGCCAGGTTTGAACCCTCCACCTTCGGTATATGGGGCCGGTGCCCTACTCGATGAGCCACAGGCGCCGCCCTCTATTTCTCTTTTTAAAAATGCAGATTGTGGCTCGGCGCCTGTGGCTCAAGCGGCTAGGGCACCAGCCATGTACACTTGAGCTGGCGGGTTTGAATCCAGCCCGGGCCTGCCAAACAACAATGACAGCTGCAACCAAAAAATGGCCGGGCGTTGTGGCGGGTGCCTGTAGTCCCAGCTATTTGGGAGGCGGAGGCAGGAGACTCGCTTGAGCCCAGGAATTAGAGGTTGCTATGAGCTGTGATGCCACAGCACTCTATCCAGGGTAACATCTTGAGGCTCTGTCTCAAAAAAAAAAAAAAAGAAAAAAATGCAGATTGTGACCCACATTAAATTGTTTTTATGACCCACTGATGGATTGTGATTCACAGTTCAGGGCAGAGCACCCCTCACCCTATAAGGAAAGGAGAGTGCCCTGTGCCAGGCCCTGAGCATATAGAAATCAGTGACAAACCATCCTCCGTCAAGGAACTCACAGCCTGGGAAGACAAGCTTGCAGCAAACAGTGGGGAAGGTGCTGCTGTGGTTTGTTCAGAGTCTCAGGAACAGCTGTGGGCATAACCATCCTTCTCTGATGGAAAGCGTCACAGAGAAGGTGGCACTTGGAATGAAGAGCAGTTTGACAGTTGAGGTTGGGGAAGGGAATTACGGGCAAAGTGAAAGGCCCAAGTGTAGGGGGAAATAGCAAGTCTCGTGAATTGGGAGGGTGGCAGGTTAGGGGTGCATGAGAAGGTCACCCTGGGGTGAGCAGGAGAGTCCAAAAGAGGGTGTTGTAAGGGTCAAGAGCCGAGTTGAAAAGAGCAGGTGGAGTGAGGGTTTTGGTGTATGTGTGAGGTGGGAGAGGGCAGATCAAGAGGGTGGAGATTTCCAGTCTTGGACAGGGGTGCTCACTGACAGAGGGGACCAGAGAAGCACAGCCAGGTTTCATGGGAGAAGATGCTGGCTTTGGGACAAGCTGAACATGAGGAGCCCTGAGAGTGCCAGGTCCAGGGGACAGTCAGGAGCTAGGTGTGGGCCTCTCCTTGCTGCCCATCCCCAGTTTCTCTTCCTGCCTGGTGTCTCAAACTCTGAGGAGGAGACCTAGGTGCACAGGGCCAGCCCAAGGCAGTACAGCACTCCCGGCTGCTGCAATGATGCTGGCCAGGGCTGGGGCCCTGAGCATGGAGCAGCTTTTAGATATGGGAACTCTAGAACAAGATGGAAGAATCCATCTTTCTTCCAGGACACTGATTAAGCATGAAGTCCTGAGAAGCCCACTTTGAAGTAGGAGGGAGAATTAAGTGAATTTAAAGTTCTCTTATGCCACAGTAACCTAATTCCAAAGACTCTGGTCCCAAGTTGTGATGGAAAAAGAAGGGGAATTCTGGGCTTTGGAGATGAAATTGATAGTGATAGAAGTCAGGATGGTAGTTAGCTCTGGGTGGGGTCTGGATATGACTGGGAAGGAACACTCAGGAAACTTCTGGAGTGCTGGGAGTGTTTACAGCTTGATCTGGTTGGTGGTTGTAGAGATTCATTAAGTTTGGGATTAGTACCCTTTATGTACTCTCTTGTACATAAATTATACCTCAACAAGATCGTTAGAAGTTTATTACAAAAGGTGAGAGATGAGAGGTACCTGGTAGTATGGAGTAAGAGGCAGCTGTTTTAGGGGAAAGTGACGAAATTTACATCCTGTGCTGCTCCCAGCAATGCTGAGGAGTATCTTGTCCCCATTTCCTCAGATGTTCAGAACGTTAAGTACCTCGCCCAAGGTCACCCAGTGAGTGGCAGAGCCAGGTGCAAACACTGATGACAAAGCCCAGGCTCCTTCTGCTCCACCCTTGCTTCCTGAAGTTATTTATGGCATTCAGACTCGGGGAGGCTAGATAAACGCTGAGGTCTTCCCGGGCACTGGGGTTCTGGTTGTGTGTAATTAACTGAGAGGCAGAGTTGGGCTGTGCTCACCTCCTGGGAGGAGCCAGAGGCCAGGTGTACAGATGGAGGGCTGGCCTTCCCTGCTGCACGTGGGCCCTTCTCCTCCCTCTGCATCCCTCCCATCCAGTGCTTATCTGCTGGTGAGGAGGCCGAAGTTTATCAACGCTACACTCAATTACGCTGCCCATCTGTCTCCGCAGCTCAGGGGGACCTGGCACGGAAGCAGCCAAGGCCAGGCAATCGATCACTGCCTGCCATCTCCCTGCAGACCCTCAACTCCTGGGACCTGAGTAAGGGGCCACCAGGGAGAGAAGGAGAGGGAGAAACTCTGAACACACCTAGTCCAGGAGGGAGCAGTGGGGCTGTGCTGAGGGTGGGGCTGGAGATAGACGGGAGGGTGAAAACAGCTCCAGGTCCTGATGAAAGCATCTCCAAACCTCTTCCTTTAGAGTAATGGTTCTCAACCTTCCTAATACTGCGGCCCTTTAATACAGTTCCTGTGGGTTGCGACCCACAGGTTGAGAACTGCTGCTTTAGAGCTTTACGAAAGGTCTTAATTTCACAGGGGTGTATCGGGGATCAGTGCCACACTTTTCAGCTAAATCTGGAGAAGCAGCCTGGAGAGGTAGGTCAGATGAGGTTTGCAAAGCCAGCCGTTGGAGCCACCCCTGCATCTTGGACTACGGCTCCAGGACTTTCTATCTCCTGTCCTTGAAGCCCACAGCTGGCTGGCCAGGAGGCACTGCCGGAAAAAAGCAGGCCCAGCCCCCAGTCAGAAGACAGGCTAAGGTCTGTGTGCAGCAGCTGGCTCTGTTTGTCCCTGTGGTTCCAGGCCCAGCCACAATCACAGAGGAACAGTGTCCCCTGCACTGTCCCCCAAAGGGGTCTCTCTAGGTAGGAGTCAAGAAACAGGTGCTGACAGGGCCCAGCAGATGCAGGCAGGGGACAGGAGCCGAGGACGCAGGTTCATCTCTGAAGGGATTCACACCCGAGGCCACTGCTCTGAGCCAGCCCTGTCTTCTGGCTCCTGTAAAGCAGGAGTTGATCCATACTGGCTGGGTTGGGTTTGAACCCTGGGCCATCATGGAGCAGCTATGCAACTTCTGACAGGTCACTTAACCTTTCTGACCCTCAGTTTCCTCCCTGGCAAAATGAGACTAAACAATCCCTTCTTGCCTCCACACAGTATTGACAAGGAGTGGGGGTGGGGTGGGGTGTAAATGTAATGTACATGTTCTCTACACATTTTGCTATTTATATCCACTTGCAAGTACCCTCTACACACTCAATCCTACACTTGGGGCTCTGGGGACCCAAAAAGCCTGGAAGGCAAAGTCCCTGCTGCAAGGAGCTTGAAATCCAGTTTGGGGAAATGCACACATAATAGTCTGAACTCCTGATCACCTCTGGAGCTTATAGATGAAAGACAATTAGCTTTCTCTGCAGCTCCCTGGTAGAAATTGCTAGTCAGCCTGCATGAGTAGGCCATGTGCAAGTCAGCCTTAAATGGTGATGGCAGGTGAGTGGGCAGCTCTGAGCTCCATCCTGGAAGGGGCTGTGTGCTCAGCACTGAGGGGGAAGATTTTTCTGGGTTCTTGCCAGTCCTGGAGGTCAGAGGTGCTACGCAAACATGAGTCATTGAGCCACTGCCTCTCTGGATCCTAAGGCCCAGCTCTGGGCTCCTGCCCTCATCTACCCAGCCCAGCTGGAGGAGGCAACAAGGGGGGAAGGGAAGGGCAAGTCCCTTCGGTTTTTCAATTAAGTTTTAAATGGTTCCTTGATCCCCTCAGCACAGTTGAGCACTGACAAGGCACTTAGAACAAAGGTGTTGGCAGAGGAGAGGGAAGCGTGGGGCTCAGGTAGGGACTAAAGGTTGGGGAGATTCTGGGTCTAGCTAGAATCCTCTCCACCTCTTACCTTTCTCTCCTTCCACTTGTGCACTGTTTTGGGTTCTCCTAATTGGATAGCTTTCTATTTTTCTGGTTGCAGTGGCTCATGCCTATAATCCTACCACTCTGGGAGGCCAAGGTAGGATGGGGGGTGGGGAGGGTTAGCATTTTGGTGCTGCCTGCCCAACCAGAGTGGCACTCGCTAGATGTGTGATCATATTATCTATTTCTGCTCACAGGTCCCCACCCTTCCTTGGGGTGGCAGTGGGCCCACAGGGTAAGCTAAAGGTAGGTTTGTTGAGCCCTGCTTCTGTCCCTTAAGAAGTCCTATAACTGGAGAGCCTCCCACCCCTGAGAGATGACCAGAGTTGGAAGAGGCGCTAACACTTATCCAGCTCTTTCTGCATTTAACTCATTTAATTCTAATGACAATTTCATTTCATACAGAAGGAAATGGATGCTCAGAGAATTCAAGTAACTTTGCCCAGGGTGCTCTGGTGGTGAGTGATAGCGCTGAGATTTGCATCCTGATCTGTTTGCTGGTGGGTCTGCTGTCTCACACCAGCTCTAGGCAGGAGTCAGGGATCTCTGGCATGTAAGTAAGTGTGGCAGGACCGTTGGCCTTAGATCCAGTTCCATGACAAGGACTTCTCAGTCACCCAGTTTATTCCCTCCTTCCTCTCCACCCAATAGAACACAAAATTCACTCCTCACTTCCTGACCTCTGATCACGGACTTAGGTGGCTGGGTACCCTGAGGTTCGCCTTGCACACTTGTGCGGGCATGCATGCATGTGTGCACGTGTGTTTGTTTACCCGAGTTTTATGCGTCAATGCACATACACCCCTACGCAAAACCTCTGTGTCTTTTAAGTCATGATTGTTTTTCACACCTTCAGAAATAGCTGCAGGGGAAAGTGGGAAGTGGTCAAATGTAAACAGGCACATTGCTCTTCTGCTCAAGGAAGGGTACACTACCTCCAGCTGCTCCCCGCCCTAGCCCCAGCATCCCAGAAGTGGGATGAGGTGGGCAGAGCCATCCTGGATGGTGATAGGAAACATGTTCTGAGCTTTCGGCAGCTGCTTGGTAAGGAGTCATCACCTCTGGGAACAAGAACAAACACCAGCCTGCTGCTGCTGCAGCCATTGCACCCCAGACTCTCCAACAGCCCAAGGAGTGCCTGGGACAGACTCAGGGGCAGAGATGTGAGTAGACCGCACAACTTCTAGACTTGGGTTGATTCTTGTGTTTTGTAACAATAATGACTTCAGCCAAGTTCTTTAACCTCTTCTGGACTTCAGTTTCTTCATCTATAAATTGGGGGTATGAATGCTTATCTCATAGACATGTTAAAATGAAGACATTCAGAGTCTTTGAAGAGTCCTGGACAATGGTAGGTGCTCAGTAAGTGTTTGCATACTTCCTGACACCTGCAGCTAAAAATCTACCTGGAATCAGACCTCCATTCAGAAGGTCAGACCAGGCCCAAGACAGGAACGCAGAGTCTGGCCACTTTTTGTTTCCATCTTTGGTTCTAGGCTGAGGTTGGACTTGCCTCCCGGTCAGTGTAGCCTGGCCCCGGGATATGAAAGAGAACTTAGGTGGTTACCCACACCCAAGACAGAGGAAACAGCAGTGGCTTGGATTCGAGATTGTAAGGGGTCCAATCTGCTGAGGAAAGGGGCCCTGGAGCATAGAGATTGATTTATACAATAAACACTCACTGGGCACCCATCCCGTGCTCAAGTACAATAATGAGCAAGACAGGCTTCTAGCTGGAGAAACCTTTCCACGTGATGTGGTCAGGACCGTGACAAAAGGAAGCATGGGTACCAAGGGCATAAAGCCAGCCCCTTGGCCAGCCAGGGGTAGAGAGGTTTTGGAGAAGCCTTCTGCAGGAGGTGACTGAACTTGAGTCTTGAAGAACAAGTAGGAGGGGGCTGGGAGACAACGGGGAGGAGACATGAGAAAGAGTGGCATGTTAGGGTAACTTCCACCTGAGATGTTTGTGCACAGTGGGTAAGTGGGGTGGCAGCGAGAGAAGCCAGGTGAACGGGGCAGGCCAGGTCAAGATGATCTTACCTGCAGGGCTAAGGAGCTTTTTAGCCCCACTACCTCCTCCTGAGCAGCTCTGCCAGCCTGTTGGAAAGGGGAAAGTCCCTGCCTCCAGGGTGAGGAAGTTGACAAAAAGCAAAGTAGTACCCCAACCCAGGACAGCCCAGGCCACAGGAAACCTGCCTGGATGCGGGGTCAGGGCCCACTGTCTGCTAACGTTGAGAGAGCTGCGGAGCCCATCCCAGATTTTAGAAGCTGTATTTCTTCCAACACCCCCTATCCATCGCCTGCCTACACTGCCAGAGGAATATCTGGAAACTCTCCTTTTATTTACCCAAGTGAGCCAAGGAGGGAGGGAAGAGATAAGAAAGGTTAGAGAAACCACTGCATATATGTCTGGGCTCAGGACTCTGAAGTCCCAAACACACAGATGCACGTGTACGGGCACACACCCCGCTTCCTCTTCTTGCCTGAAGACTCACAGTCACTTAGCAGGTCATAGAAGCCTTAAGGACCATACGATAGAACCAGGAGCCCTGGTTCTGGCCCCGGCCATGCCTTCTGCAGCTTCCTTTGGCTCACTGAGCCAAAAACCCTGGGAGGAGGGATGCTGCTGCTGCTTGGCCACCTCCTTACTCTGCCTCCTCTTTTTCCAGGGCTGCCCCTGACGGACATGGCAGTGAGTGAGCAGGCCCAGCCCCAGAGGACAAAGATGAGGAGCCATACCCCAGAGGGCAAGAAGTGATGCTACCCCATCCCTGCGTAGAATGACTGCTCTGGGAGGGTGGTTCCCCCAGCCCTGGCAGGGCTGCTCACCCTCAGCCTGCAAATCACGAAGAGCAGGACTCCGGATTCTTCTTGTGGATGGTCCCCTGTCCTGTCGCTCTACCATGAGGCTCCTGGTGGTCCCCCTTTTGCTAGCTTGGGTGGCTGGTGCCACTGCAGCTGTGCCTGTGGTACCCTGGCGTGTACCCTGCCCCGCTCAATGTGCCTGCCAGATTCGGCCCTGGTATACACCCCGCTCGTCCTACCGTGAGGCCACCACCGTGGACTGCAACGACTTGTTCCTGACTGCGGTGCCCCCGGCACTCCCTGCAGGCACACAGACCCTGCTACTGCAGAGCAATAGCATCGTCCGTGTGGACCAGAGTGAGCTCAACTACCTGACCAATCTCACAGAGCTGGACCTGTCCCAGAATAGCTTTACAGACGCCCAAGACTGTGATTTCCACGCCCTGCCCCAGCTGCTGAGCCTGCATCTGGAGGAGAACCAGCTGACCCGGCTGGAGGACCACAGCTTCGCGGGGCTGGCCAGCCTGCAGGAGCTCTATCTCAACCACAACCAGCTCTACCGCATTGCACCCAGGGCCTTCGCAGGCCTCGGCAACCTGCTGCGGCTGCACCTCAACTCCAACCTGCTGAGGGCCATTGATAGCCGCTGGTTCGAGATGCTGCCCAGCCTAGAGATCCTCATGATTGGTGGCAACAAGGTGGACGCCATCCTGGACATGAACTTCCGGCCCCTGGCCAACCTGCGCAGCCTGGTGCTAGCAGGCATGCACCTGCGGGAGATCTCCGACTATGCCCTGGAGGGGCTGCAGAGCCTGGAGAGCCTCTCTTTCTATGACAACCAGCTGGCCCGGGTACCCAAGCGGGCACTGGAGCAGGTGCCCGGGCTCAAGTTTCTAGACCTGAATAAGAACCCACTGCAACGGGTAGGACCGGGGGACTTTGCCAACATGCTGCACCTCAAGGAGCTGGGACTGAACAACATGGAGGAGCTGGTCTCCATTGACAAGTTTGCCCTGGTTAATCTCCCCGAGCTGACCAAGCTGGACATCACCAACAATCCGAGGCTGTCCTTCATCCACCCCCGCGCCTTCCACCACCTGCCCCAGATGGAGACCCTCATGCTCAACAATAATGCTCTCAGTGCCTTGCACCAGCAGACCGTGGAGTCCCTGCCCAACCTGCAGGAGGTGGGTCTCCACGGCAACCCCATCCGCTGCGATTGTGTCATCCGCTGGGCCAATGCCACAGGCACCCGTGTCCGCTTCATCGAGCCACAATCCACCCTGTGTGCAGAGCCACCAGACCTGCAGCGCCGCCCAGTCCGTGAGGTGCCCTTCCGGGAGATGACAGACCACTGCCTGCCCCTCATCTCCCCCCGCAGCTTCCCCCCCAGCCTCCAGGTGGCCAGCGGAGAGAGCATGACGCTGCATTGCCGGGCGCTGGCCGAGCCGGAACCCGAGATCTACTGGGTCTCTCCAGCTGGGCTTCGACTGACACCTGCCCATGTGGGCAGGAGGTACAGGGTGTACCCTGAGGGGACCCTGGAGCTGCGGAGGGTGACAGCAGAAGAAGCAGGATTGTATACCTGTGTGGCCCAGAACCTGGTGGGGGCTGACACTAAGACAGTCAGTGTGGTTGTTGGCCGTGCCCTTCTCCAGCCGGACAGGGATGAGGGACGGGGGCTGGAGCTCCGGGTGCTGGAGACCCACCCCTATCACATCCTACTGTCCTGGTTGCCACCACCCAACACGGTTTCCACCAACCTCACCTGGTCCAGCACTTCCTCCCTCCAGGGCCATGGGGCCACTGCTCTGGCCCGTCTGCCCCGAGGCACCCACAGCTACAACATCACCCGCCTCCTTCAGGCCACGGAGTACTGGGCCTGCCTGCACGTGGCCTTTGCTGATGCCCATACCCAGTTGGCTTGTGTATGGGCCAGAACTAAAGAGGCCACTCCTTGCCACAGAGCCTTAGGGGGCCGGCCTGGGCTCATCGCTGTCCTGGCTCTCGCTGTCCTCCTGCTGGCAGCTGGGCTAGGGGCCCACCTTGGTACAGGCCAGCCTAGGCAAGGGGTGGGCGGGCGGCCGCTCCTTCCAGTCTGGGCTTTCTGGGGATGGAGTGCCCCTTCCGTCCGGGTGGTAGCTGCACCCCTTGTCCTGCCCTGGAATCCAGGGAGGAAGCTATCCAGATCCTCGGAAGGGGAGGCACTGTCACCACCATTGTCTCAAAATTCCTGAAGCTCAGCCAGTTCTCGGCAGTAGAGAAATAACTAGGACTACTTTTTACCAAAAGGGAAGCAATCTGGGCCAGATGTCTTGCCAGGAAAGTGACATGGGCCACGTGCTTGTGACCTGGCAGCTGGACCAAGACAGGCAGGGCTTTGTGGCCCCCAGGGGTGCTCCTGTGGCCTCTAAAACATTGCCCTTACCTTCTGAGGGCTCCTCTGCTACCACTCTGAGGATCAACAAGGAACAGGAAGGACTCTGGTGAGAGCCTCCCACCCCTCATCATCTATCTGCCCACAGGCTCCTGGGCCCCCCTTGGTTGTCCCCTGCCTGTGTCCCCAGGCCCTGGCCTACAGGATGCAGCCCTGCTTCTTCTCTTTCTTTGTACAGTCTCAGTGGCCTGCTCCTTCTCCTACTGGGCAAGGGCTGAAGGAGGCCTTTCTTTTCCATCTTGAGGATCACCCTCAAAGTGGGAGTGACTCCCAACCAGATCTGAAGGACATTTGGGGAGGGGATGCCCAGGAACACCTCATCTTGGCAGCCCGGCTCGGCAGTCTGAAGCTGACTTTCTATAGGCGATTTTGTACCTTTGTGGAGAAATGTGTCACCTCCCCCAACCCAATTCACTCTTTTCTCCTGTTTTGTAAAAAATAAAAATAAATGGTAACAACAATAATACAGGGGAAAGGAAATGAAAGGAAAATAATGCTTTGAATCCTGAGTATAACCAAAGAGCTCTCTGTGCTCTGGTGTCCCTTCAAGCCTGGAGGGTGGTGGGCATGCGGCTGGGATACTGTAAGAGGGAGAAGAGAGGGGACGGTGTTTCCTTTCTGGCTCGAATTCCAGCCCCTGAGCCTGCTCTGAGTCTCTAGTCCCCATAGCTGTGAGCAAGAGAGCTGGGGAGAGAGGGAGGAAGAGCAGGCGGGGCTGAGGCTGACCAGAGCCAGAGCGAGGGAGGGAGGGAGGCAGAGCACAGGAGACAAGGAGACGGGTGGGTGAGAACAATGGAGACAGACCCAGAGATGGAGGGAGAAAGGAAATTTCCATCACCAAGCCTTGTGGCCCCTTCTCCTTCTCTGATAAGCAATTAACATGCCAGAGCATAGGAAGCACTTCCCAGCCTATTTCTAATTAAACAAACCCAAGAGGCAGAGTCATGCAGAGAATCGCAAATCATCAAGACAGCAAGAACTTTGGCTAGCTGGGGCAGGAGGGGGCAGGGGGTAACAGAAGATTTGGGGAGGGGAGAGCTATGGGATAAGGGAATGGCTGCAATGGCTGTTTCTCTCTATTTCATTTTAGTGTAATTTTCAGTGAGCAAGGTTTGCTCTTGCAGGGTTTTTCCTTTTTTTTTTTTTTTTGAGACAGAGTGCTACTATGTCACCCTCAGTAGAGTGCTGTGGCATCACAGCTCACAGCAACCTCAAACTCTTGGGCTTAAGCTATTCTCTTGCCTCAGCCTCCCAAGTAGCTAGGACTATAGGCGGCCACCACAAAGCCCAGCTATTCTTTTGTTGAAGTTGTCGTTGTTGTTTAGCAGGCCTGGCTGGGCTTGAACCCTCCAGCCTTGGTGCATGTGGCTGGCACCGTAACCACTGTGCTACAGGCACTGAGCCTTGTTTTCCTTTTTAAAGTAATGCCTTCTTAGTACCTAACGTGAAGAGGAACATCTGTTAGGAAGTCATCAGGGCTGAGGGCAGAGGAGCTGCTGTGGGCCAACTGACGGGGTGCCATCAGAGCCAGAGGCCACCAGGCAATAGTGCCATGTTTCTGAGATAGACTGAGGAAAGGGCCGGGTTTCCCGAGACTGACAGAAAGCAGTACATGAGCCCGAGGGTGCTTTGTGTTACAGAACACATTTGGCAGACTCGAAGGAAGGAGATCCTTAGCAGCCATCAACATGGCAAATGTATACACAGGTGGAAGCCCTACCTACCGGTGACAGTTCCTCAAGTCCCCCAGGCCTAGAATGTGAACACTCGCCCAAAGCCAGAGGGCACTGCCCCTCTATCCGGAAGGGGGAAGAGAGCAGGGCTCTCTGAGGACCCTCAGCAGACAGCGTGTCTGGAATCTCCTGGAAGGCTTATTAAACACAGCTGGCTGGGCCCGCCCCAGAGTTTCTGATCTACTAGAGCTGGGCGGGGCATCTCTACCAAGTTTTCAGGGAATGCTGACATTCATAGCCTCGGGAAACCATTTGGGAAGCACGGGGCTAGGCCTGTGCTAGCTGGGATCGCTCCTTCTGCTCCAGGCCTCAGCTTTCAGTGTAGGATGTGGCTCCAGAAGGTTAGGATAGGACCCCGGACAGTCCCTCTGCTGCTCGCCACTCTTCTGGTGGGTTGCTCGGCCCCCACATCTGACTGCCCTGAGGTCAGCAGCATCCCACACAAGGGCTTCTTCCAGGGTGCGATCTTGGGGGAAGGGGAGAGACCCTTTCTATATCTACATACCGGCTTCTATTCCCCTGTGGCACCCAGCTAGACACTCCCTGACACCTCATAGGGCTCTTCCCTGATGAGCTTTGGGGTCATCAGAGACACACGCTAGGCAGCCCTGCCAGTGGCCTGTTCTTGGTGGGGAGAGGCAGGGCAGGGCCTGTGCTGCTCCTGGAAATCTGGAGTAAGAAGTCAACACCTTACCCGTCGGAAGATCTGCCGTTGCTCCTTTCTTGGCTGGTACACAGGACATGGGGAAGCAAAGTGCTGTTCCCTTACATAAGCACCCAGAGTCCTGAAAGAGCCTGCAGAGAGCCCTGTAACCCTCTCCCATCACCACCCCCACTGCCACCGCAGAACTTCCCAAGAGCCTGTGCTTGATCAGTAGCAACTAAAAAAGTGACCAGTGGCAGGTCTAGACCCAGGGCTTCCCATCCTTGATCAAAGACTTGTAAATGTACCTGCAGTTAGAAAGTGGAAAGAGGGTGTGTTCCCAACTCCATGGGACCACTGCTATGAGCCCCTGGGGAAAGGGAGAAATCATGCAGCCCTGTGGCTCCCGGGCTCTGTGCCTGGTTCTCTAGATGCTGCTGCCTCTTAGCTGCTGTGGGGCTCTCAGCTGCTTGAGTTGTTTTGGGGGCAAAAGTCATAAGGAATTAATCTGTCTTTTAACTGAATTCCCAGGTCTTGAACCATTTGGTTATACCAGAGAAAGCAGGTGGTGTCAGTGAAGAAAGGTGGCTCATGACATCTTTGCTCTTGCAAAGACAGATGAGCTGAGGGACATGGCCTGTTGGGGAGAGGGAGGAAAAGGCACTTTGTGGGTTGCTGTGTCCAGGAACAGCTGGAAGCTGAGTGACTATGTAAGCGGCCTCTCCCTTGGTACAGAGCTGGACACATGGCTCAGGTTTGTTTCAAGGCAAGAGAAAGACAGTGGGGTCATCCCCTGGCTTCATCACGGCTCCACGTGTCTACCAACACAGCCTAACATGGCGTCTGAATTCATAGCTTTCACACCAGACCGAGCATGTGGCAAACTAAACATTTTGGGTTTAAAACAAACAAAACAGCTATTAAGTCTGGTCTCTTCTGTACATTTCAGATTGCTTTTTTTCCCTTTTAAATCTGAATAGAAAATACTTATTTCTGTTTAAATTTTAAACTGTTTCATATGGCCTATCATTTCTACCTATTGAGATGATTTCAAAACTTAATCTATTTGTTAAACATGTTAGTTTTCCTTCCCTAGGACATGCCAGGGTCAAATTCCATCCTGCCTTCTGTCTTCATCCACAGCTGGGGTAGGTTGTGGAGCAGACTCGGGCCAGGAGAACCACTGTAGCCTTCCCACCAGCCTGACACTGGTCCACTGGACAACAGGTCTGGCATGGCCACTCTCCTGGTGACAATCCACCCAAATAGACTATCTTGGTGCCCACATGCCTACATCTTATCTGCAGGGCTGTCAAGACAGACTTATGGGAGACTGTGCCGAAATGAGGATCTAGTGGGGCTTGCATTCCAGTCTCATCCCCATGTCACAGAAGTAGAGAAGATTGGCTGGTCTACTGGAGGGGACCAATTGACACTTTCCTGGTCTTCGTACTGAAAGTCCCAGGTTTCAGGAACTGTCTCAGTCCTGGGGAAACTGGGATGATTGGTCACCCTCATCTAGTGAACTCTAAGGCTACCCAAGCCATCTTCCTCCCTCTCAATCCACAAATACTTAAATGAACATAATGTGTGGTAGGCATTGTTCTAGAAACTAAGGACACAGACATAAAGCCCTGAGTCTATGGACCTTGCACTTTCAGAAGGAGGGAAATTGGTGAACATGAGAAATAAGTAAAAATAGTATAATATGTTCCGTGATAATGAGTACTATGGAGGAAAAAAAGTTCAGGGAAGAGAGTAAGAAGTAGGAGCTTAAGTAGAATGTCATGAAAGGCCTCTTTGAGAAGGTGACACATGAGTAAAACTTGGGAGAGTGAACCTCGCAGTTGTCTGGGGGAAGAATGATCAAACAGAGAGAATGGGAAGAGTGAAGGCCAAGAGCAAGGAGGCTAGTGTGGCTGGAGCAAGAGAGGGAGGGAGAGCAACCTGGGACCCGAGGCCAGAGAGGTAGCCAGCGATCAATGGGCGCTGTGGGCCAGTGTAAGACCTTGGGATTTTCCTTCCAATAAGAAGGGGAAGCACCAGAGAGTTCTAAGCAGACATGGCATGATTTGACTGAAGGGGATCCCTTGTTCCTACACTAAGAACAGAGCACAGGGGTTGGGGTACACAAGGATAGACGGGGAGAGGCCAGTTAGGAGGCTACTGAAATCATAACCTCAGTTAAATAATCTCCTCTAGACTTGTACTAAGGATGGACGCTCAATGTGCCTCTATTTTTTCTTTTCCTTTTTTTTGAGACAGACTCACTCACTATGTTGTCCTGGGTAGACTGCCGTGGCGTCACAGCTCACAGCAACCTCCAACTCTTGGGCTTAAGCGATTCTCGTGCTCGGCCTTCCAAGTAGCTGGGACTACAGGTGCCTGCCACAATGCCTGGCTATTTTTTGTTGTTGTTGTAGTTGTCCTCATTGTTTGGCAGGCCCAGGCTGGATTCGAACCCACCAGCTCCAGTGTATGTGGCTGGCGCCCTAGCCACTGAGCTACAGGTGCCAAGCCTGCCTCTGTTTTTTTTAAATCTATTCTATCTCCTACTTTTGAAAATTAGAGCCACATTAACTCTTGTAGACTTCTGAGCCCTCACCATTTCCCTATGATTCTTCAAAGTCATTCTTCACAAGCCCTCTGGTTTGTGAAGATCAAGGCTCCACCATCACATTCGTAGCCCCATCAGCATCCTGCAGTGCAACTGACACTTGTTTAAGGTGGCAAGGAACAATCTTTATTGGGGTTCAATTCCATTTTCATCATGCTTGTTGTTAAAGCACATCATTCCAGGGAAGACAGCAGTGACAGGAGCAACCACTATCCTGCTCTTCCATCAGCCATTAATAATGCTTTGACCGTCCAGAAGTGATGTTGATGTTCCTTCTTGATGATTTTACCAGAAGAAACCTTGTCTGCTCCTTAGAGGTTTCACAAGTGTCAGATCAACCTGTCCTTTAACCAACCCAGTGTGATTCTTACCCATTTGTGCTATTCTTTGGCAGTGGCATTTAAGAACATCTCCTATTTTTCGCAGACCAACAACGATAGCCATCATGGATGGAGCATTTGCTACACGCTAGCCACAGTAGAAGGGATTTCATGGGCACCATTTCATTTCCTGCACAGCTACCTTACCAAGTGGATACCATTATCCCCCATTTTACACATTGAGATACTAGAGCTCAGAGAGGTTAAGTGATTTACCCAAGGTCACACAGCTAGTAGGTGACAGAATGAGAATTCAAATGCTGTCTGATTCCAAGAGCTCCATCTCAACCCCTCTACTGTATTCAAATTCACAAACTTTCAAAGTATGTCAGAAGCTTTTTAAGACCTCTGTGCATCAGAGAGCTCCCTGTGCAGCCACTTTTATTTTTAGAGACTGCCCTCTTTTTTTTTTCTTTTAAATTTAGGACAATTTGTGACTTTATTGTCAGGACTTCAGTTTTAAAACCTCTTGAACTATATTCTCTTGAGAACTACAGCTGATGATCCCTTTCTCTGAAGTTCTGAAACAAGCTTTACAAGTCTGACTACACGTCCTCACCTTTTCATCCCCCGGATCCCATCAATTCTAAGCCTCCTCTGGAGGCTCTGATCACTCCCCTCACCAGTCAGTTCTTTGTTGGTCTGAATCGAGTCCAGAACAACTTTTGCCCATGGGCTTCCTTTGCTTCTGCACTCAGATGTCAGCTGGGCAAGGCTGGAGCTCATCTGAGTCTTGATGATGAGCTGAGCCATGCACCAAGCAGGCACCTGGGTGGCGGGAGCCCCCATCACTGCTCCATCTGACCTCCATGCCGATTTTATAGCAGCCATTAGACCACATGGCCCTGTGGTCCCCTTCTCACCAAGTGGCCTGTGCCATTCTCATACCGCAACACCCTTCTGAGCCATCTCCTTTTACCCAGACCCAAAGGCTGGTTCTGCCTCTTGTCGGCCTTCCATGGCCCTGTTAGTCACGAACCAGTCCCCCACCTTCCACCTCCACTACAGACTCCAAATTGTTATGCTCCTCTAGGTCCCTTTATCCACGGCTCCCACCCGAAGAACCCAGAATGCCCTCTGCGTGTTTGTAGAAATTCTCAGTCACCGCTGTCCCAGCCCCCACCTTCAGCGCCATCGCACACAAAAAGAGACCCGGTATGTCTTGCTGGTAGATGTCTCGGAGCTCTGAAAGAGCCTTTGTTGGGAAATGGCAGCTTCCTTTGTGGTTAGAGAACACTCGAGGTTGAAGGAGCACGTCAGAGCCCTTCCTCATCTCCTGGTTGCCACCCTCCGGCTGTTAGCCTGTGAGGAGGGAAGAATGACCAGGCTCAACCTAAGAATGATGTGTGGTCTACTGGGGCAGATCACTAAGCTCCCTCTGCTGTGCTCTTGGCCGTAGCTCAAAGAGTTTGCTGAGCAGGTGTTCTCCCCATTTTATAGGTGAGGAACCTGAGGCTTGAGGCCTGGAAAATTTAACTTACCTAATGTCACGCGACCAGTGAGGACAGAGCTAGAGATCCAACTCAGGTCTTCTTATTTGAATCCTGTGCTGCATGCACTTAAGCACACTGCCTTCTACCTAAATAGCAAGGGAGTAAATGCAGGGCGCTCCTCTCAGGGCTGTACCCCTGGACGGAAATGATCAGGTGCCAACTACAGAGGAGAGATGTGTCACTTACGATGACGAGGATTGATAGGAGCCGGGTGTGTGGCGGGCAGTCGCAGGACGCACAGGGTGGTGCTGGGTGAGGCTGGGGAGCCATGCTAAGGGGCATGAGCCTTGCCATTCAGAGCACAAAGGCTCTTGCTTAGTAAAATCCCAACTCTCACAGCTGGAACCTGCCTCCAGAGTCAATCTGGTTTAGGCCCTTACCTTCTAGTGGCCTTCATACCATTATCTCTGCTGGTTTCACAGCCAGCAATGGAGGGGGAACAAAATCCTCGGCATCCTGACTTGGGGCAGGGCTATCCTGAGAGTCACTGGGAGGCAGTGGCCATTTCCCCCCAGCCCTCCACTACAGCAGTGGCTCAAAGATGGACAGTCCATGGACCTCTACGATTTGCTCTCAGATTTTTCCACGTGCAGGTACATGCAAAATTTTCGAGAGAAAGGGCACCTTAGTAAGATTCTGAAATGGGCCCCAAGCCCAGAAAAGTCAAGAACTACTGCGTTAGAGGGCCCAAGAATGATACTGCTGCGGGATACAAGACTACATTTGGGAGTTGCCATGGAAAACAGCCACCCACAACGATTTGAGGGTCTGTCAGGAAGGCTTAGATTGATGAGCAGCTACCATTCCTACACTTAAATGGGATTCCAAGTTACATATACAGACATTTCCTTTAAAACATGAAAAAGGAATTGTGTTCCTTATTTGCAAAATAAGGGCTCCTATGTCTGCTCTTAACCTTCAATTAGAACTTCAAGCTCGGCTCGGCGCCTGTGGCTCAATGGGCTAAGGTGTCAGCCATGTACCCCTGAGGTGGTGGGTTCGAATCCAGCCTGGGCCCGCCAAACAACAATGATGGCTGCAACCAAAAAAAAATAGCCGGGCGTTGTGGCAGGCGCCTGTGGTCCCAGCTGCTTGGGAGGCGGAGGCAGGAGACTCGCTTGAGCCCAGGAATTGGAGGTTGCTGTGAGCTGTGGATGCCACAGCACTCTATCCAGGGTGACAGCTTGAGGCTCTGTCTCAAAAAAAAAAA